>CABFWB010000009.1:560504-598513 GCA_902151455.1 Timema bartmani
CCCCCCCAAATCCCCCCTTTTCTTAAATGTTTACTTAGAGTCACTGTTGAATAGCGAGCTTATGTTCTGGCGGCCAAGAGATCTCGAATTCCTTAGAGCCAAATATTTAGTTAGTGAGTTTTTATTGGTTTTATACTTCAAGGATGGATCTCTAAGTGGAAAAAATTATAAATATAAAGAGAATGAAATATAAAAAAAAGTATAGTTAAGTGTTAAATTATATATCTGGGGTATGGTTGTTGAGTTAGTGCTACTTAATTATGTTGGTTCTAAACCACCAACAGGTAGTATCAGAGCTTTAAAATCAATTTCAATTGAATATATATATATATTTTTTAAGGACTATGCCTTGAATCTGATATTTTTTCAAATCTTGAATATCCTTAAGGATTTGAGTTTCCCATCTATAATTTTAAACTTATTTTAGTAATATGTTCTTAAAAATGACTCACCAATAATCAAGAGAGTTGGAAGGAGTCCTGTAATACTAGCCGCTTCCAATTCTGTCTTGTAAATTACAGGGACAAAATTAGGTGGCTCTATATTCATTTCAATCTGTGCATTTTCAAGATTACGTTCAAACGAATCCACACTACCTATGTTAAACCACAGCATGCTCTGAAAAAAATAGGTGCATCACAAATCAATCAATTTATTCAAATAGTTTCTGATATACTGTTTTACTCTATCTTATTAAATAAGTGTGTCATGAGCAGAGTGATTCGTCCATCACACAAATGTAAAATATATCAAGACTTTGAAAATTAAAAAAGCATCATAAAACTTTACTCAAAACCACAAATGCCAACTTCCAGGCAGAAATATATTTATGGCACACCACGAACTCTTCACTTCAGTGTTGTTCCTCGCATCAAACAAATGAGCTCAACTGCTCTAATTTCTCTCGCTGCCCAAATACAAACTTAGTTTTTTTAAAAGAATAAAGATATATACATGTCTATTAAACTTCTATTCAATTGAACTTCATTTAGCTGTCAAAAAAAGGAATAAAAGATGCAATCTATAGATATTAAATGTATGCTTAATGCTAGAAATTATATCATGCGAGTATTTTTAATTTAGTACTTTGACTGTGGACCGGCGATGCATCACTTCTAGCTTCACTTTTGTAGCCTTATTCTGGTATTATATTATTTCTATTCATTTCACTAATTTAGTACGTGGATCTTGAATACCCTTTAATCTAATCCTAAATTAAAGATGATCAAATCAATTTTTTTCACAAATCTGAATCCTCATATTACCTACAAATCCTGAATCTATAAACTGAATCTTAGAAAGTATTAAAACCATCAGAAGATAACTTTCTCACATATATATTTTTTTATTTATTTTTTTTTTTGTTCAAATTAAGTGATAAATTAATTATCTGGAGTTTGGATGTTACGTTTGTCCTATAATGATTTTGGACTAAATCACTAGTTAACACCATGATAGCTCTAATATTAATATTAAAGATTTGAAGAAAAAAAGAATCTTTAATATATCTTTTTCAAAGCCTCAAATATTGAATACGCTTAAGGATTCATGGAAGTTTATGATTCGATGGGCCATCCCTAGACAAAATAAATGTTTATGTTTCACTTACTGATCCATCCACTGAATTTCCTGGAGTTAGACGCACTCTAACCCATTTCTTGTTCACAACTTCCAATTTCTCAACAATCCCCTTAGCTAAGAAGCTGAAAGAGAACAAGAACATATAGTTTCATAGGGATAAAATAAATGTATAGGTCATTAGTGGTTTGAGCAATCAATTTGACCAAAGCAAGCTAAGCCATAGTGATTCAAAACTAAATTAATCCTAACTAGTTTGATAAATTTAATTTTGATTGAATTGAAATTTTTTTGCATTATAATATAGGTGATAATTTCTCAGTTTGTTTGAAAACGTTTCTATTTATGAGCAACAATGAACTGAAATTTTCATTCTTCTATTGTTGAACACATAAGAAAAAAGAAAGATATTAGCAGTTTATGTTTGAATTCTAAGACAAACTTTATTTTCTTTTCTGGGGTGGATTTTTCTTCTCATATAAATATACATTTGATTAGTTTTGTCTTTTTACTGTTTTTATTTTATTACTTCCTATGTTTTCAGTCAAGGTAGAGGTGTGCAAAATAAACTTTTTCAACCACAGCAAACACAAATCGAATTTTGAGATATTTTCAAAGCCGAATTAAAGTGTTTTTTTAAGCTGGAAACTATATTATATTATACTTATTCACATAATATATAGCTTTAAAATCATTTATTGCATAATTGTCTTAAATGTTTCATTCTAAGCTGATAAATCACATTATTATTACAACATGCAATAATTCAATTAGCTTAGATTTTTTTTTTCATATTGATTTTATATTTGTAATGCACTTAAAGAGCTCAGGATAGCATTAATTGAATATAAATGAGTATTTTAACTGCCAGTATTTTTATTTACAAAGATTTGTAACTGTATAAATTGATAGTTTTTCAAAGCAAAGTCAGCTCAACATTTTCATGTATGTGTGAATTAATATCTATTTTTATAAAATTGCCTAGGGAAGTCGAATTCTGGATGTTTGAATAACATTATAAAAGAAAAAAAGAAATTATTTCACACTAATGTACATAGCACAATAACTAAAGGATTTAAATAGTAAAATGTCATTTTTAATTTAAAGAAGTAACACAGTCAAGAAAATGCAAAAAGAACCTATTTAAAAGTTTGTACCGACTATCAAAGTGTAACTTACTTATTGACAAACTCCTTCCACGCTATTTCTTTGTAGCCCATTTCGTAGAAGGCAAATGTTCCTATGAAGGCAATAGTTCCTACCATTCCTATTATAATCCATTTATCTCTCTCCGAATTATCGCCAAATTTGCCTGATCCTGAACCGCTGCCTCTCCTACATGATTAAACCAAATAAATATTAGTACCAAGAATGTGATACAATATGTATTAGAAAATCAGGTTTTAACACACAAAAAAAAATAGTAAAAGTAATGTAGGAAAAGAGGTGTTATAGCAACAAAATTATAGGAAAATGTCCCTATCATAATTATAATGAGTTAGAAAATATATGTATTAAGCCTTTCAATAAATTTATAGAGCAAAATGTTTTATTGGCAAACATCTTTTGGGATTAATTTAATGTCCTCTATTAGAAATTGTCTTTATTTGTTTTTGACAGTTTATTTTTTATGAAGCCATGTGTAACCAAATGGGGGAGGGGGGGTCCGTTTGCCTCAGGCCCTTGCTTCTCTGAGGCTCCCAAATATCTTTTTCTTTTTTTTTTACAGTGTAAATCTTTCAACAGTCACTTTTGTATTTCTTTTCATGTTAAAACCCATTTGCTTACAGTTTACATAAGGAGTTAAATTATCACAGGTTTCCCCCCCTAACCCTATTAAATAATTATTTTTTTTTCTGTTTATACTTTCACTGAATCAGGTGGGTCTGAAATTATTTCAATCTGCTTAAAAGAGATCTAGACCACCATGTTTTGTTTTAAATAGGCCTAGTCATAAAATTTATTTATAAAAATATTATTGGTTTGAAACTATTTCCAGACTAAACTAGATAGAGGGTGCCATGTGATCAGCACAACAAACCCTCGGCCATTAATCTCGATTTTCTAGACCCGAGCCATTACTTTTTCATTAAAGTTGCTCAGATATTTGTCCTCACAAGGCTGAGTTGACCTCATTCCAGATCCACTGCTTCACAGAAAACCTGGAATCACCGGGGATTGAACCCGGAACCTCTGGGTTTGTAGCCAGAGACTATTACTGCTAAACCATAATATGCTTTAAAATATCAGAATTATATACTAAAATTTCAAATCTAAATTATAGGATTTCATAAATTGTAATTTTACACAAAATAAGGCTACTTCCCTGACATTTCTTAGCTTGTGTCCAAACCGGTCAATCACAAGATAAATTCATAAAAACCTTGACACATAATTACCCAGATTGGCCGCCAAACATCCCAAATGACCATTGGTCAAAAGGTTTCCCTGTTGATCCCGGAGGTTTAGAAGGTGCTGGTCCAGGACTTGTCTTAGAGGGTGGTGGAGTTTGGGATTCTTTTGGTGCATCTTTGTTCGCCTCTTTTAAACCCTTCTCTGACTTCTGTGCCTTATTATTACCGCCAGGCTGGAAAAACTTTTCAAATCCCTTTGGAGGTTTGGAACAGAATAATTTCCACTGATTCAAAATAGAGGCAACACTTGGTAGTCCCGGGGTGGATTGAAGAATAATTAGATTTTCTCGAATCTGTAAAAAATAAATTAATTAAATTATACAAGAAATGAAATTTTAATAGATTTGAACATCACTTTTCTTTTTGGATAGGCCGTACATAATTAATAGCATAGAATTGAAAGAAACAGTGATATATATGATAATAAATGCTTAATATTTACATGTTGAAGTCAACACAGTGTGTTTTCCCATAATTAAGAATAATTACAGTACATATTGCATGTTATACATCAGTTAAATAGATGAAAATTTGATTAAACTCCTTAAACTAGAATTTAAAATCCAAGAAAATAATGCAGGCCAATCCCTCTATACTCTCGCTTAATCCAAATTTTTGCTAATCCATACAAGTTTTTATTCCAATTAATTCGGATTAACAAGGTTCTAGAGTAAGATCTAGGGCCTATTAGTTCTCTTTTTCATTTTTTTCGTTTTATTTTAGGTAGGCCTATTTAACGTACACTTTCTGATTATATCCGCACACAAGAATTTCTATGAGAGAGGGCAAAAAGGCCTTCCAATTTTGCCGGTAAAGGTATTTTCACCTACCTTACAGGGATCTTTTACATGCCACAATCGACATGGGTCTGACCGGTTAGTTTCCCCTACAAAGGAAGTTGTGGTAAAAATTCTGCCAGGTCCTGAGACAAGCACTTTGCCCTAGACCATCGAGGTCGATGATGTGGTTATAAAAAACGAACGTTTACTTTGCTTTCATTGATTCTTTCATTTCAATTCACATGTTGACTTCCATCTGTTTGTCTACCTGCGATTGATTCTTCAAATCAATCGGAAATAACAGTCCTAAAGGAGGGGTAGAAGGGGATGCAAGAAAAGGATGTTAGGTAATTTAAAAAGTTTCTAAACTTATGCCACTATTCTTATGCCAGATATTCAACAACTGGTGATATCACCGAGTGAAGAAAATTAAACACTTTGTTTCTAGCCTACTGGAGAATTGATTTATTTTGGCAAAAAAATTGGCATTTTCTTGCATCACTTACATCCCCACCTTTTAAGTCTGTGTATGGTATATATAAATCTAATACTCTTAAGTCAAATCGCTCAGTATGACTACATACACTACAGAAGTATATAGTTTAAGCATATATTATATAAAGGTCCAGTATTTGTGAACCAATATGAAATGATTAAACCCACCAAGGATATTGAGTAGCAAAGTTAATAAGGTTTTACTGTAAGGTCTAAATCTTACGAAGTTGAAATGCCGAGGAAATGAGGTTGGCCAGGCTATTCATATTAAAATATGTAAAACTACTGTAGTTCTAGGATTAAGTGTTTGATCAAGAAGTTACCCAATTTAAAAAAAATTGAAATTTACAATTGAAATCAGGATGAAAAATTAACTAAGAACTGGCTTTATATTATAAATCACACAGCTAAGGAATAAAGTTCAACTTAATAACAGAATTAGACCTATTATAACCTAACGTAACCTTACCGGTACGAAAATCATACATACCAAATTTTCGTCAATCCTACCACGATTTACACCATTCCATAATAAACGTTCCAATTTCTTCGCAGTGGAAAGCAGCCTGTAAGCCATTCTGAGAGAGTTTACCAATATTATTTTGATAGTGATGTAACTTAATAAAATCTATCTTATATAATTTTTGTGGTCATTTTGTTTGATGTTACCCAACTCAACGAAAGAGATGTAATATTTTCGGAAACCTTTATTTATTTAAAGAAATACTTTGTACATTATGAAAACATATAAGTGAGCGTGATTTATGAGTATAATAAGCAAGGTTCGCCTATCAGAAAATTAAACTTGTAATAATAATGGATATTATTATTTCTCCTAGTTTAATAAAAATTTGAAATATATATGTAAGTGATCTGTTCCTAAAAATTCAAAGAATTATTTAACACATTAATATTTGAAAAGATATGTTCTTATATTTTATTGCTTGGTTTCTTACAATTCATTTTGGTTATGCTCTACACATATTAATTACACTAATTATGTGGAAATGAGTAATGTAAAATTCATGAGATATATACCAACCTTTGTGAATAGGGTGAAGAGGAGACCATTTAGGAAAAATCAACCTCAGTACACCCAACAGAGATTTGATCTCGGTCTCCTCTACCAACCTTCCCATTGCTCCGGAGCGTTTAAGTGATGTGGAATACATAAGCACTGACACAATAACTCACTTTAGTAAGGTTTAGGAAAATAAAAGTCAAATAGTAATCCACAAGTTATATATATATTCATGATCTATTTAAATTAAGATATAAAATACTCAAATTTTATTTGCGCAGAATAAATAGAAATGATGTGCAGTAAAGAATTTCTCAAAAGTCCACACCAATCTCAATACAAGAGTGGATATTCGATACTTCACTAAGCTTGTGCATATTGACAGGTTGCAGATGACAAAGTGGAATGAGAGATAGGACCGACACACAAAGCTTAATATGAAATCAACTTCTTTTTACTCTTCCCCCTCATCTTTTTGTCCAGACCTTATACCTATAAATTACAGACCGATCGTTACAAATATACTTGGGAGGTCAGCTGTATTTGTCACTTAACAAAATATGTCAGTATGTAATTCTTTGTATTAGCTATGAACATTTAGATACACTACGAGTGTTTTACATTAGTTAAAGTCTGTTCACCGTAGGAATTGTTTTCTGAAAGGCCTTTTTTCCTACCAGAAAGCTTATATAGTAGGATATTGGTAGGAAAAAAGAGCTTTCAGAGAGTAATTCCTACCGTGAATGGAGTATACCGTGCCTATACTGTATAATTTTGATTGTTTATCAAATCTCTATTATTTAGTCACACTTTAAGTTTTTGTTCAATGAATCAGATTTATTTTGAAAGTAGTACAAGTGAAAGATAAAGACATTTAAGAAACAAACTGTCCTTTAAAATTATTGGCAAGTTATTTTGTGAAAAGTCTCATAGTGATATGTAGTATGTGGCTTATGTAGATGTTGCTGTTGTAAATGTCACTGTTAGTGCTAAAAATTTAGAAGTAATCATAAGGAGGAAATTAACTTAAAATAATACAGAAGATATCAAATATAATTATGAAACAGAGACAAGGACTACCAATTCTGCAAATAAACAAACATATTCACTTCGAGCAAAGGGCTGAAATCATAATATGAAACAATTGAATTTGAAGTTCTTTTGAATTCGTCACTTTCTTAAGATGATTAAATTTTTGAAGTAAAAAAAATTGAGACATTAATCTCCTAAGAATCCACTGATCCAGGTCAATAAGGTTCAATAAACCATCATGTTTAATAACACTAGGGACTTAAAGGTCTCTTAATTTGTCCTATCAAAGATTAAAATACTTCACGCATAGGTGTACATTATAAAAAAACAAAATTAATATAAATCTAATCTTTTGATGGATTGACACACTTCTATAAAATTGTGATTCTACTGTATGTTTTTATTTGTTTAGTATTTTAGTTTTCCTACGTGCTATTTATGTTAGCAGCAGCTCACTCCCCAAATAACATTTTAAAATTTCACAAGCTTTGTTATCATGTAATATCACGTACTCTTAAAATGAGGTAGGGAAGGTGAGGTTTCAAAAAAGTGAGAGCACAAAATATACTATATTAGCTTGAGATCTAGTTTGTATTCCCAAATCCTTACTGTTAATAGATGATTTTGTGTTTCAAAATACTTTATTTCCTTGTTAAGTAGGGTAGCTATTTTTTCCATTTAGTTTGGAGAGAGGTAAGAGAAGACATTTGGAATAAGATAACGTTAGTCCAACAAACACAAACATTGATGGTTATATAAATAATTTACTATCGACAAAGCAACAGAAACAAAACAATACAAACAACCAAAGAAACGACTAAAATAATAAATAACATAATACATACTTGGATAGTAATAATATCGTCAAATATTATTTATTTATTTTTATTCTTAAGTATTAATGCAATAGTTTGAACTAAACCGGAAGTTTACTTAGAAATAAAACGACGTTTTGATTCGGTGCTTTGAATATTTGTTTAGTATTCTAAACTAATTTATTTCCAATTAAAATACGAATAAGCTGTTTCTATTCTTGAGTCGTAAAAGGACCTAGTCTAAATTTGTTATTAAGTGCTGGGTCTAGTGGTAATGTATAAAATAAATGACATAAGGAGATACAGAAGACCATTGGTGGAAAGGGGTCAGAGTCATTAAATGTAAGAGGAAATAAGAAGGGGGTGAAATAAAAACTAAGCTTGTCCATATATTATTAGAAATGTAATTTTACTGAAAAGAGTGGAATACGGGAGTCGAATTTTTAAGATTTTGTCTAGGATTTTGAGGAATTTGGCTAAGCTTAGGGGATATATGGTAGACTGTATGCCATTGGTGATAGGGCCATCCTCCTTGTTCCATCAACACTATCACCAAGTTTACAGTCAATTGTGACTTTAAAAAAGTGAATTTATTAATGATTTAATCTATTTTACTGTTAGTTATTTATAGATTGTTAAAGCTTTTATTGAAGATAGTATGTCTAAACCTTATGAAAAATACGAGAACAGTAAAAGGAAAATTACTTTAAAGCACTACGTGATAACCAAGTTCAAGTTTTATGTTTTAAAATATGTCCATCATCTTTTTTGACGACGCTAACGCTAATAGATAACCATTTGTCTATTTTATCGTTTCCAAGAAAACTTTATTGTTTTGAATCGTGTTTCATACTTATTTAATTTGGCAATAGATAGCACTTAATGTAGATTTCTTTATGTTTTACCATAACTCCAAAATAAATATATCCAAGAAAGTTTTTTTCCCTTTCTAAATCTTATTATTTGTCTATGTTGCGACTAAAACTTCTCCAAAAGGCCATGCAACTATGAATCTTGGTATATTTTAGTGATTCAAACATTCTGTTAGAGAACAAACTGATATTCAATTTTTGAATGTATAAAATAATTTTTTTGGCTATTTTCAATTACTTTCATTGACAAATGCGCAAGAGCAAAGCGCATAGACACTAGATTTAAGACTAGACAGACGACAGTAGGGTTGAAAGAATCCCTGAAAATGGATGTTGTTAATAGTTCGGAAAGTAATCAATTTATTTGTTGCTAAAGTGTTTTGCGTTTGTATGTTTCTGAAATGTGTGTGATATATAAGTGACACAAAGAAGTCTTGAGGATTATTCCTCTTCTAGCCTGCTCTATTGCTAATTGGTAAGTGATTCCATGTTATGAAAATGGCTCCCATAAAGTTGGGCCCTTCTTTTTTTTTGAAGTTTCACTATAATTTGTCATAGTTGAAATAATTATTATGTGTATGTTTTCAATATTGTGGCATGCTTAAACGTACCTCTATGCCCCAAGGTGTAACTTTTGACATTGATAACTAGTTGTCCATTTCTCTAAGCAAGTTCCTATTCTTAACTCTATACCCAGAACAGTTTATATTTTGCTCTCTCTATTCGTTGCCAAAACTACTTAAGATAATTAAAGAAATAAATATGTTGTAAACAGATTTGCAGCCAACCTAACATATTGTTGAATATATTATGATGGAAGAATTGGTATACCAGGGCCAAATCCAAGGGTACCAATATAGAAAAATTAAACAATATACTCAGTTTTTTTATGACTTAATGAATTCTAAATCCAAAATGATTACAGTTATTGTAGATACTTATGAATGAACACCACTAGTGTACGTAATATGCACTGTGCTCTAGGCACTTTGAAAGCCGTTCTTTTTAGCACACTCACCCAAGCGAGGCAAAAATATTTTTTAAAGATATGGCATGTTAAACAATCTATCGGCCTAATGGAATTGTCTTGTCATCCACCTCCAAATTAAATATATTAATTTAATAGAGACCTAATTCAAAGACTAGGCCTAATTTATATAATAGGTAGGAAAAGAAAATCACATTTGATTTAAAAGAATTTGCTGTATGCTGCAGGTAGACCTATAAATCATTCCTGCACCTGACTTACCGAAATACACCTCAGAAATAATTTTAATTTTTTTTTTTCTATATTTCTTAATGAACCTAACCAGTTTATGAACATTGGCTCTTAGCTAATAACATTACCTGCTTCGGTGGCAACATGGTCTAAGGCATCATTCTCTCAATAGACTAGACTGCCAGTGACTGGGAGATCGGGTTTTGAATCTCGGTCGGGTGTACTGAGGGTGGTGCCCCCCTAACTGGTTTTCCAATCTCCCTCCATGCAAATGCAGGTAAACTTCTTCATCCCTAACTCACTAGCATAATTAGTACATATGAATATCACCTTAACAGAGAGTAAGACGTAGTGTTAAAAACAAACTAGGGGCCTTAATAACATTTTTCAGCGTGCTTGGCTAATGTGCTTGTTTAGCTTTATATAAGCTAGTAATTATAATAGATAAGACTTGAAATATAATTGTTAGACTTAATGGATAAAGATACCTATGTTTTTTTGTCATTTTATTGTGTATATTTCAAGGTAGCCTATATTCAGTCCATATTTATTAAATGTATATTGTTAATAATGCTATTTTGAACATTTTATAACCATTTAATCTAAACACATAATAAGCTAATCCCAGTCACGTTCATATTGTATCCATTGTAATTATTTCACGATTGTTATTTATTGTGTACTTTGCCAGGCAAGTTCTGTTGCTATCTAATTTATCCAATATTATTTCAAGGTATTAATTTTTTTTATCATATCCATTAAATCTAACAATTATACATCTAAGTATTATCACTTATGATTATTATTATTATTATTATTGTTGTTGTTATTGTTATTATTATTTATTACTTATTATTATTAATTATAATATCAATGGATATTTTTCAACAACATTTAGACTAGCAATTTATTTCACGAGACTTGTATTGTTACCTGATATTTCTTCACTATTTTGAGTTTGCACATTTTGTCACAAATTTTTAAAATCATGAATACCTACACTGCATACCATGACCCACAATCATCAATAATATAAAAACACAAACCTATGACTTATTTATGAATAGGCCACATGGCCGACACTACTTATATTTAACAGTAGTTGAGAGGCCATGCTTGTATCAGAAAATGAAGACAATTTTGTCATGTTGACAATTTACAAATATCTATACTTTAGTTAGTAATTTTGAAGGGATAGCTTTAATGTTAAAATAATACTTTTTTAAATTTAAAATACTGTAAGCCTTAAAGTGCTTTTTTTATCCTTATTACAGCAAAAAACAAACAAACTTGGAGTCAAAATGGCCTCAGACTAGTTATTCTAGAATTGGATTCAAGAATTGAAATTATTAAACCCACATCAGAACAGCTGAAATTTGGGATCGGACCCATCGCTAACTAAAATATAAAAATAATTTAGCCTATGCCCAGTTTTTTAAATTAGTAGAAGCCTTGGGACCTAAACAAAAACAATTTATGACTATTGTCTTGAGAACAATGATGACATTGATTGCGACACAAAGACATGTATTATTAAATTAACACCTTTGATCTCTAACTTTTTTTGTAACCAAGATATCGGTATTATAGATAATGAAGTCACATTTCATTTTAATGATATATTTGTTGTTGTTTAATCTTGGAAGATATTGGCTGTAGGCTAGAATACAAATTATCAAAATCCATAGCTAAACAGTTTTCAGAATTTGCATTGTTAAAAGCAATCCAACCATCATCATCATCATCATCATCTGATGAACAGATTCCAGCCACTAGCTGGGTTTGTTTGGAACATAATCCTCTCCACTGCCTCCTTTCACTCTCTTCACCCATCTGTCCCTTGGTCTTCCTCTTGGCCTCCTACCTCCCACCCACTGGCTCAGCCCCCTACCCCCAGGCCTCTCTACTCACCTACATATTTCTCGTCCCTAAAGCTGTTGAAATCATACATGAGGAACTCTTCAAGTGAAGACAGACTTGATGAGCTTCATGTACATACACCTAGAGGTGTCAGTTACGCAGGATGAAGCTCTCAACTAACTTTCTATGAAACCAAGGAAAATTAACATAAAGACTAAAGTGAATTAGTTCAAAAGTGATTTTGTGAGTTAAGAGTTAGTGCAAGTTACTTATTTGAATTTTAAGATTTTAGCTCATAAAATAATTTTATAAATCAAATTTCCAAAATACAATTTATTGAAATTTGCATGTTTGTATTTTATAGCAGTATGCATGAATAAAAATTTGTTCATAAAAACTTAAGTCATAATAAGTACAGAATTATGACCATTTTTAGAAATTTTAAATTATTTTTTATATTATTGTATTTCTTATGATTCATTTGTACTTAAATTTTCAAATTTTCCCGGGGGGAAAACAATGGACCCCGCTTAGTTGGTCGGTGAAACTAACCCCGCTCCCTCCCCCACAAACAAATCTTGGCCCACCTCCATATCCAACATCCTCCTCGTCTTCCTTCCCCTCTCCATTCTTCTCACGTGGCCATACCACCTTGGTTGTGCCTTCCCTATCCTGTCCTGGCTTTTCTTTTTATCCTGACAAATATCAGACTATAGGAGCAATACAATAATCCAACAAAAATATGCTTTATTAGGGGCTTCCAAAGCTTTTGGCTGGAGGGCCAAATCACATAATTTTGAGCACAAGTAAAAATATTGTGTGTTAAGAGGCACACCTAGAAATGTACTTGTGGAAGAAGAAGGCATACACTCATCAAGGCTGTAGCCAGAAGGATATTTTGAGGTAGACAAGAGGTTTGTCAATATATAGCTCAAGTAATCTTGTGAATATTTTTTGTAAGCTAGGTATGTTATTTAAGGTCAAGTTCTGTGTATGACTTAATTTTTTTATTTATGGTAAAAATCACTCAAATGTGCTAAATTTTTATACCAGTCTGGTTCATTAATAAAAGGCTGATGAATTTTTTTAACATGTTTCAGAAAAGTAGTTTCACTTCAAATTCTAGAACTGTTATTAAAATATTTTATCTTAATAAATTGGATACTTACAGTTTTCAAATGTGTATAGGATTTTCTCCATTTCATAGAAGTTTTAGTTATAAATTATTGGATTAGTACTCAATTATTATTATTATTATTTGAAATACATTTTAATACATCATTGACTCCATGCTGTGATCAAGAATTTTAAGGCCTTGACAAACCAGCTCTAGTAGCTCTACAATACTTTTAAGGCCTTGACATTTCTATCTCTGGTAGCTTTTCAAGACCTTTAACACTTTAACACTGACAAACTAGATTTGGTAGCTTTTCAAAGTGTTGACAAATCAGCTTTGGTAGATTTTCAAGACCTTTAAGGTGTTGACACACCATCTCTGGTAACTTACATTGAGGCCTAGTTGAGACATTGACAAACCAGCTTTGGTAGATTTTTAAGTTTGAATCCCAGTCAATTCAAAGTTACTGAGTATTAATTTAATGCAAATTTTGGTGTGGTATAAGTGCTGACCCTGGTGATCTTTGGCTAAAAGGCTAAAAACCACTGATATACTTAAACATAAGAATGGTGGTTAGGAGTTTATAGATATTTTCTTGTAATGGTACCTTTGTTTTGTTTGAAGGCAGTATTAGGCCTAATTAAAACATATTTGTCTACGGCCTTGTGTATTGAATATATTATTTTTGTACTTTTTTCATTTGGGAATGTCAGGATCACTAACTAATGTGAATTAAGATATAACTTTGTAATGAATATCAACTCATCAGACTGGTCTTTAAATGTAGCCTGCTCTAAATTCTAGTTCTACTTGAAATGATTTAAGTCTTTATCAAAACTAGTTGGGGTGTTGAAGGGGGCAAATGCCCAGTTTGGCCCCACCAAACCCTTTTTGTATATTTTTATTTTATTTAGGAAACCATTATGCACCATTTGAGCTTTGAGGCACACCATTTGTTGTTCATAAATCAAACACTTTATGATACAAATATTAATTATTTATCAACACATTTGATTTACGATCTTTCATATATCAGCCATATACATTATTGCATTTTTCTCTCAATATTAACTTAAAAATGAAACATAAGAACTGTCACATGTTAGACACAAAAAATTTTAGGGCCACAGTTAGCTTGGGGGCTCTATTTTGGAAACCTTTGTACTAGAACATAGGCTGGCTTGCAAGTGCTATACTTTAATCATTTATAAATATATTCTATCATTAAAAGGTAGCATTAAAATAATTTGATTATTTTCACTTTAGTGAGACATATATGGGCCAGGTACTGATATGTATTCGCCAACACATACCTAACAAGGTGATGCTGAACATAACATTACAAAAATAATATTTGTGATGTATGTAAAATTACATTCCATGGTTTTAATGTCCAAGCACTTTGAATAGGATATTATTACTAAAGTATTACATACATTTTTTTTTATCCAGACCTTTCATTAAATTCACTGCTTAAGCCAATTAATTTTCTCCCTTTTCCAAATTCTTACTAACATAGGTCTTAATCACTTGTATACAACTCACTCTTGTGTAATAAGGAACTTGAAAGTTCATTACCGCACTTAAAAGTACACCACTCTTCCTTTCTTGAGCTAGTTCTATCCAGTCCAACTCATTACACCCTATCCTTATCTTAAGCTCGGTCTATCAGGTCCATCACATTACTCTCTCTTTCAGATCCTCCCATCTGATATAGGCTAAAGTCTGTTCAGCGTAGGAATTGTTTTCTGAAAGGCCTTTTTCCCTACCAGAAATCTATTATATTGTAGAATATTGGTAGGAAAAAAGACCTTCCAGAGGGTAATTCCTACCGTGAATGGAGTATAGGTCTTACTTACATTTAGAAAATTAAAAATACTTAATCAGTATTTTTTCTAGGCTAGCAAATAGATTTGAATGACATTTTGTTGACTTTGATAATTCATTTTATGATTTTTATTTCTTTATTAAATTTACTGAATTTATAAAATCTTTTACTAGATTATGGTTTAAGTACCTAGTATAATCATGGTATAATATAATATATATTTTTTGTTTCAACATTGTGAAAGTGTAACTAGGTAAAGTACCTGTACAGTTTTATTATGGTAAAAGTATTTACTATGGCTATTAATAGGGACAACTGTAGAACATGTTATTGATATAGGCCTCCAAATTTATGAACGGAAACTGAATTCTAGTATTTTTTTTAACACCTGGCTACCAAATATGTTTTTTTTCCTTGGTCTCTAGTTTTTGCAAAATAAATCTTGTTTCAGAATAATTGTTTTGGAACTTTGTGCTCTCGTATTTAATTGCTCTAGTGAATAGATAATTCATTATTTTCCTGGATGTCACACAAATGTGGGTGCATTAAATATTAAGTCTGGTGTTTTAACCCCTTATCAACTAGCGTGATTAAAATGTGTACAGCCTGGACAGTTAATAAGACGCAATGCAAAGCAATAATAACCAAATAAACATGTTTCTACAGGTTATGGTCCACAACAAATTCCAGGTTTGTGAATATGGCCCTTCGACTAATTTGAGTTTGAGACCACGGGTCCCTGAAAGAAGACTCCTCCTTTCTCAGACTAATTGTGTCCCCAATTGGTTAAATCATTTAATGCAATTTGAAATCAATATGTGTGGAATAAAAAATGTTTTAATTAAGTTGATCACTAAGAAGTTTAAATGTAAAATACGGTAATAATACATATATCTAGCGATGAGTATTTCTCACTTATTAAATTTTGTTTTCTAATTTTTATGCTCTCACTGTGTGCATAGGATAGCTCACTATTTTCATGGACGGTGGTGTTCTTTTAGGCCAACTTTTATTGCTACATAGGCCAAGTCACATTTCATAGACCTAGTTTATTGACACTCTTATTTCATGAATATAAAAAAAACATCACTATGAGATGATTTTTGTACCTTATGTACTATTGAAGTAAGCTACCTTCTTGGTCTTCCCTGAGTTATTTTAGAATGCTCTCCCTGCAAATGTCAAGAAAAAAGGTGCCACCTTAGCTGATAAAGTTCAAAGTTTAATTTTTTGTCATAGTTCTTCCTATCTTATGAACATTTACAAAAACATTGCAATTTGATGTTAACTGTACTTTCTTTTATTGGCACTTTCGGTGTAGTGGCTTTTTACTTTATAGAAGGTCATGTTTTAAGTTGTCCTGGAATTTAATGAACACATTTTCTCTTCATTTAACAAGTTTTTTTAAAATCAAATGTCAATATGCTCATAACCGATATTTAACAACTTTTGATATCGGCATCTGAAGAAAATTAAACTCTTTGTTTCTACTGGAGTATTACTTTATTTATTTTGGTCAAAAAAATGTTTTGCGATAAGAACTGAAAAAACACTTCCCATTTTCCAACACACTCACCCTAATCCTGTCCAGGCATACCTGGTGGGGATAAATTTGTGATTTTTCATCCTTTCCCTTGATGATGGTGGGGCATTTCCTTAAAATTCACCTTCATCCTGTGTTTGAGAAAATAACTTTAAAGGAGTTTACCGAAATCACCAATTGAAATACAGCTGAAAAAAATTTTAGTTTATATTAACTATGGCACCTCAGATAAACTGTGATGTATTGCCACAGCAAAAACCTTTTTTAGAAAATTAAAAAAATAAATGTAAAGTTATGACAAACCTACACAACAACTCACTCAATATATTTATCTTTAATAGTTGCAAAATCGACATCTGTTAGTTTTTCAGAACAGTGGAACAGACTGAATGCATATGAAAACATAAAGGTACTGTAAATATTTGAAGTGCAGATGAGTTAAGATTCATAACTATTCGTTCATGTGAATTATTTACATGTTGATACATGTTGATAATACCTTCAACCCAAGTCACAACGAGTTAACGGCTGAAATTATTATTAATGATCTATGAAACTTTTCATAACGTTAATCGTTAATCGATATGTGAATATTCTGTATTGGTATTTTTTACTGCAGGGTGATTTTCAATTTTAATAATGTTAATATTGATAAGATAAATACATTAACCTGTTGGGAAAGGGCTTATAAAATTTGTAAAGATTGCATGGATGATGCCCAGAAATTCCTCTTGAAATCTTGAGTCGCCTACTGCTCTTACCTCAAGCTGGTAGTATCTAAAATATTTCCCAGTATCTGGTAAATTTCAGGTCCAGCCTTGGTTGAACCTCGTAAAGCATCAGGATCCTTTGTCAGACAAAGGCCGCTTCGCCCTCCTTCCCTCGCCTTTGTCCACTCCCTTGTGTTGTTAATGTGCTTGGTCAACTGAAAGGGTTGAAAAGGGAGAAATCTTGTGGATTGCAAAATTAAGGCTGGGTGCTAGTGAGCGCCAGTTTAGTGCATTAATTTTGCAGTTTTTATAGCATAAACATTTTTTGGCAAAAATAGATCAAATATTTCTTCTATAGAAACATAGAGTTTAGTTTTCTGCACATGCTAATCTCAAGAGTTCTTGAATATCTCTCATGAGCATAGCGGCATTTGGTGACAAACTTTTTAAATGCAGAGAAAAAGTTGTCACTAAATTCCAGGACACCCTTGACACATATTAAAAAACTGTTGAGATTATCATGTGCGGAAAACTAAATTCTATGATTTTATAGAAGAAATATTTGATTTATTTTGGCCAAATAAATGTTTATGCCATAAAAACTTCGAAAATACTGCCCTAAACTCACGCTCACTAGCACCCAATCTTAAGGTGGGAGTGTAGGGGACGCGAGAAAAGGTCACTCTTTTTGAAATTCTTATAACAATTTTTTTTTCCAAAATAAGTCAAATATTGTTCCAGTAGAAAAATATGCCTAGTTTAGTTTTCTTCACATGGTGATATCAACATTCTTGCATATTTGTCATGATTCATGAACACAATGGCACTAGATGGTAAACTTTTTAACTAGAAATAAAAAGTTGTGATTAAATTCTTGGATACCCGCTTCGGTAGCCGCATGGTCTAACGCGCTCCTCTCGTGTTGGACTAGACTGTCGAAGACGGAGGGATCGGGGTTCGATCCCGGTCGGGTGCACTGAGGGTTGTGTTCTCTAAATGATTGTCTACTCTCTCCCCACGCTAATGTGGGTGCATTTCGTCTCTATTAATACTTCCTAATCCCTAACCCTATAGTGTAACTAGTACATAGTCTTATAACCCGAACGGGTGGTAAGACGCGGTGCTAGAAAAAAAAACCTTTTCTAACTTATTGTCAACAAAAGTTCCTTCCTTCCTACCTAAATATGACTCCACAAGCCCAATAAGGAAGGGCCTGCTTATATAACTGTAAATTATTATATAGGCGCCACCGCTAAAGGGCCCTCAGGTGCCAATTGCCAACTGACGCAGTGTTAACATGAAGATTTGTTTGGACGATAATTATTTTCCGGCCACCCGTTTCGTCTTTCATGCTTTGAGTAAAGAGAACACCTGCAAACATTCGCGGCACTCTATAAAGTTCAATTTTCATAGGAAAGGCCTTTTAGAAAAGACAAATAATTTTTTCCGCGGAAATCGGTAACTTTTACTATATTATAAGTTTTGATAATATCTTTCAAAAGTGACAGCTGAAGAACTCATGACTTTATGTATGAATACGCGAAAGAGGAAGGAAGGTCCTTCTTTTGGAAATCGGTTTGTTGAGCTGACAGCGTTTAGAAATTCCATCAAGTTAAAAGAAATATATATTTTCACAAAATAGAATACATGTTTAATGGATAGTTAAAAGTATGGCCTTATCCAGCAATTTTTTCCGAGGAGGATGAAGGAGTTTAATGATAAATATTATTTTTTTGGTGGCACGTCTTAGCACCCTTGCGGTGTTATTATTTTATTGTTTGAAAATTAAATTTAAGAGCTTCCAAAATTTTTAGAGATTTCTTATAGCCTAGTTGAAACAATAAGAAACCCCTTTTTACAGTACAAATTTAACACATTACTTGGAAAATCATTGTTTCTGGAATCTCTTCACTAACAATACCTCATTATAACAGTAATTAATAGATAATTATGTATTTAAAATTTAACACTGCATCATCTAATGTTATTGATTTTCTAATCATTTCGGCAAAAGGGGGGAGGGGGTGATGTTTTTTTTATCACAGCTTCATAAAACCCGTTGGGGCTTAATACGTATATGTACTAGTTCCGCTAATGTGCTAGGGTTGAGGAAGGCTTAATTTATATGAAGTGNCCATTTAGGGAAAATCACCCACCATATACCTGACCAGGATTCTAACCCCGTCTTCCCGTCATCGGCAATCTAGTCTTTTGCGAGGGTGACACCACTAAAGCTGGTTCCCCGCCCCAATACCATATAATAGGAACATATTTTTGTGTCGAAGCATTTGGTTGGATTAGAACCCGGAACATGGCGATGATTTCCTTGTGGGATTAAAGTTAATCTATTGCCCCCGCCATTCCCTCTTTCCTACCGGACGAACGGGATCTTTTTATCCGAATGACCTTGGTGACGTAAGGTAGAGGACATGTAAAGACGATGCTACACGAGGATGTGTGTTCGCTTCTTGATATTAGTTTTTTTTATATCTAATTTATTTCTTTCGGAAGGAGCACTGCTAATGAGTTTGCCATAGTAGAAAGCACTAAGGCGTTGTTAAATTTGTCAGTGCTGAGCAGTGGTGGTTCCGGGAAGCATTTTAGCAGGTCAGGCAACATTTAAAATTACAGGGCTGCAGGGAAACAAATATATATCGTAGCAAGAAGGCAACAAATAAAAGTGTACGCCTACCAAAATAGCAGATAAAATATAAAAGAATAACGAAACGTCAAGGTATAAACCTTGGGACTCGGATCGAAGCCTGGGTAAAATTTCTGAAGGGGGTAAAAGCGGGGTTTGTAGGCCTCCAAATTTTGGAAGCCAACTAATTTTTTTATTTTTAAATTTCTTTATAATCTATTTAGATTTTTTTGAGTGTGTGATAGTTAAAATATAATAGTTCATAATTTTTTTATTTTTAAAGGTGCTATCGTAGCCTATATAAATATTATAAATATTTTATTTCATCATCGGCTTCAAACCGTGGTGAAGATCGTTGAGGTGCTATGCGCATACCTAAATTCGCTAACTAACCAGCTTCAACTTTGCCGGTTCAAATTATGGTCAGTTCGAAGTTACTTGGTCCTGACGTGGTTCTAAATCGGGTGTGTTACGGAGGATTCTAAAAACTATACGATCCAAACAACCTAATTTAATATGTAATAAAATTGAGAATTGAGTTTTACAATAAAATATTATGAAACCGGTATCAACAATATTTTTTATTTTGACTACAGTAGAACTCCAACTATCCAGACTAATTTGGGATCGGGTCGATCCGGATATGCGGAAATCCGGATAATTTAATTTAGCTCAGGAATAATTAAGAAAAAAAGATGTCTGACAAGTAAAAACCCAATTTTTATTGATAAAAACTAACTAAGCAAACACAGGTAATGTATTATTAAAATTACCTTAAAAGTATGTCAATACAGTAAAAACAAAAAATTAAAATACAGTATTAATTGTATACAAATTTCATTTTAGTAATTCTGTACAATGTAGTACGTATATACCTATATTCTATTTTACTTAAAAACATCTCGAATAGCGTACGTTGCTTTGAAGAAGTCACTAGTTTCCTTGCCGCAAGATCCCGCAGGCGCTTAACAGCAAGCAGTTGTACACCTCCACATTCGAGTTGCCGTTCCATCCTCTCTAAGGCGTTTTCAAAACACGTAGAAGTTTCTCCGTGCGTAGGAACTGTTTCATCTTCCGTCCCTTCACCAGTTTCGTCATCGTCGTCATCTCCTTGCTGTTCATCCACAACGCTCTTTAAGATCTCGTCATCTGTCATTATCTGGAATCCTTGATAATTTGAGTCACACAGAAGCCACTCCTCCACATCATCAACATCGCATTCATAGCATCCAGAGATTCCATTCGCAATGTTCACAATTTCATTCACGCTCACTTCCTGTTCCAGTTCATTAGCCTTTTCTTTTTGTTTCTCCAGTTCAAGTTGTTATTTTGTTTATGTGCCGTTTATTCTGTTCCAAGCTTCTGTAATCATGTAACAGCATTCTTTCATATTTATTTTCTTGCACGAATCCAGAACACTTTCTTCACCTTCCTCGGCCAAGAGTAACTTACGGAGCAATTGCCCTCGGTAGTGTCGTTTAGTGCACTCAATTACACCCTGGTCCATGGGTTGCAACAGACTTGTGACGTTTGGTGGCAAGAACATGCACTTAAACTTTCCGTTTTCTCTCTCGAGAAGCTCAATTGATGGATGAGTTGGTGCATTGTCGATTAAGAGTAACGGCTTTCCCGATTTTCTTGTTTCTGCTTTAATTTTTTTTACTTCAGGTATGAAAGTTTTGTCCTACCACTAAAATAAAGAAATCAGCCGTCATCCATGCACTTTTTTGGTGCATGTGTGTCACTGGCAAATTCTGTACATTTTTAAAGCATCTTGGTTTCTTTGGTTTTCTAATCAATAGCAAAGGTAGTCGCTGATAACCGATAGAGTTGGCACAAACGAGCACTGTGATTCGATCTTTGCTTACTTTATGTTCTGGCGCAGTTTTTTTTCTTTTGGAAGCTAACGTTTTTCTTGACATTGCTTTCCAGTTGAGACCGGTTTCGTCAGGATCGAGGTCTTTAGATTCAGTTTTAAAAGTTTCCGGAAATTCATTTGCAGCTTCTATATCAGCAGAAAGTTTTTCACCGGCAACTTCTAACTCGTGAATGCCATGCCGAGATTAAAAATTCCGTAGCCAACCCTGGCTTTCCTTAAAGTTTTTCACAGAACACCATCGCTTTTTCACATAAAATCGGCCCTGAGATCGGTTGTCCAATCGAACGTTGTTGTAGGAACCACTTGTAAACAGCGATCTCAAGTTCGTCGTTCTTTTGCCTTTTTCATCACTTTCCTTGAAGAGCTTCCGTCCTCACTTTCTAATGCGCTCACAAAGTTTAAAATCTTCGTACCGTTAGTTTTAATGTCAGAAATCGTAGAAGTTCCTACACCAAATCGCTCAGCCAGTTGTTTACCAGACACAGCTTTATTCAATTGATTTATGATTTCAACTTTATCACTCAATGAAAGAACAACACGTTTACGTTTTGGACCCCATTTTGAACCCAAGTAAAAACACACTGAGTATGAGAAAGTACGGTGCATAAACACAGTGCAATACAATAACGCGAACTGACAGCGGCCGAGGAGTGAGGGCGAAAGGGATGCATAGTGAGGGGTTGGAGTCGTGTCCCGTCCCCCAGCCGGTGATCACGTGCTCTAGGCAACTAGGGCACGTGAAGGTCAACGACCCGCATTATCGCCGGTCTTCTGACGATTTATTAATTTTTGTATTTTCCCCCAAATCGATCTGGATAATTGAGGATCCGGATGATTGGAGTTCTACTGTACTAGAATAAAATATTTCAATGTCACTTATTTGATAATCACTATTATATTAAATTAATGCACTTTGCAAGGTTTTTTAAAACTCCTTCTCAAATTAGTTTTTACTAAAAATAAATGTGAAAATAAAACTTTTGCTTAAGCACACACTCAATACTGAAAAAAAAGGGGGGTGGGAGGGTTGGACCGTAACACCTTTCTGAAAGTTTCCACCTTTTAAAAATTCCTGTTTTTATTTTAACCAGCAAATTATTTGATGAAATTTTGAATAATAGCTTGTCCGCAATATCGGGCCCTTCGTCAGGTGTCGGTGTGGTCTATCTCAAGTCGAAAGCCCCTGGTTCTACTCCAGGGTGGTGCTAACTTACATTTTATACCGGTAACTCGTATCACGTCTCAGTTGGGTATATTAAGTTTTTTTTTGTCTAAACGTTTTTCCACTCTTCTTCAACGAAAGTTTAGATAAATGTTACCTTCCTCATACTAGCCCCGTTAGCTTAACTAAAATGTGTACAGCCCATTGGTTTCCAGCCTGGAGGTCGCAGCATATTTAGGGCTGGGCCGCAATGTTGGTTGAGGTTGTAGCTTTATGCATACTTTTTTTTTTAATGATTATAATTATGATAGGAAGTTTCAAAACAAAAGAATGTAAGCAGATAAAATGATAAAAACTGTTCTGTTTAGGTTTATTTTGGTTGCTTGTTGACTTAGCTGGCTGTCAGTCTCGTGTTTGGACACTGCTAGCACATCTTCCAAAACATCCTCGAGTTTGTTGACTCTCTTTTGAGACATTTTAGTCACATTCGTATAATCATTATGTAAGCAATTTATAATAATAAACCAAGCACGTGGGCTTAATGTCACGTTTGTTTTGTTTGTCGTTTATAAGGTCAGGATTTAAATTCCGACCGCGGGTATTAGAGGTAATTTTTCCTAAATGTTTTCCACCTTCTCCCTCCATGCAAATAAAGGCACATTTCCTCTAAATTACACCTACCATACAAGTGTAATTAAATGCGGACAACCCGAACTGGTAGTAAGATGCAGTGATAATAATTTAAAAACAGGTGTATGTATGCTGGGAGGTTATCAAAGGGTCGCACTGGTTTCAAAGACAAAAATTGTGGTCGAAGTCTGCCAAAGGTTGAAAAAAAATAGCCCGAACGGAGAACGAGTCACGGTGGAAAAATAAAATATGGGCCCTTTTAGGTGCTAAGGCTGGGTTTGAAGTAGGTCACAGCCATAGAAAATATGGAAATCCAGAAATTTTTATAAGTAAATGTTGTAAATTGGTCCTGAGGGAGGGGTTTGATTGTCAAGAGAAGAGAAAATGTATTTTCGGCATCTTGTTCAAACATAATATTAAGTTTAAAAAAAATTTTTTTTATATATTTTGGGCGCATTTCCAAAATAATTATTTCTAAACNTTTGTAATTCACGTGTTTTTTTTATCACCGCGTCTTACTACTTACTACCCTTTAGGGGCTATATGCTTATGTACTAATTCCGCTAGTGGTTTAGGAATGAGGAAGGCTATATTCATAGGTAGTGTACCCGCATTTGCGTAGAGGGAAAGTGGAAAACCATTTATGAAAAACTCGTTACACCTGACCGAGATTCGAACCACGATTTTCCCGTCATCAGCAATGTAATATACTACTAGTGTAGCGCTTTAAACCATGCGGCCAGCGCAACGAGTAAGTCACGTGTTGATAAAAAAAATGTATCTTGTAATTTTAGGTAATATCAATGTGTTTCAAACTGTGCTCTACGGAGCCTTTGGGCTTCGCCATAGTTATCTCAGGTTCCGTGAGGAAGTTTTAGGATATTATTGATTGGTTTTTCATATTATAAAATAGAATTAATAGTTAGGAATGCCAATTTTTTCAAATCTGAAGTAAGGCTATTTGCCAAAGGCTCGGCCAGAACATTTGATGTTTTCCCTTTGTTTTATAGCTATTTTTCAAATGGTTTTCCACCCTTGCTCCACGAAAATGCGGGTAAACTTCCACTATATTCAAGATTACTCATCCTTAACTGATTAGCGTAATTAGTACATATACCTATAACCTGAACGGGTAGTAATAGGCCTATGCATTGCAAAAAAAAAATGTTTTTTTTATGCTTGTTAAATTTAATTGTCATTGAATGTTCATGAGGACTCCAGCATGTATTTTTTTCTAGTCCAAGGGCTCCTTCGGTTTAAAAAGTTTGGGAACCCATCGGTTACGTAACCCGATAGGAAAAAGAAATTCCGTGTTGCCTAGGTGCACAATCCGCATCTCCTCAACGACTGGTGAGCGAGTGCCGAGTGGGCCGCTGCGCGTAACGTAACCTGTGAATGGTAACGGCGGGTGTTGCCAACTTCTACATCTTTCACTCCCCCTCACGCAGCATAGTATCGAACAGCTATAAATAAGTGAAATGTTTGACCGTGAACGTCGCACGTAAACATCCGATACTATCCATAAACTCTGAATTTAACTGCCGGCTCAACCCCTTCGGTTTCCTCATCGTCTTAAAGCAGTGTTATTCAACTCTTTTTTTTTTTTTAGCACCGTGTCTTACTACCCGTTCGGGATATACCCTTATGTACTAATTACTTTGATGGTTTTAGGGATTAGGAAAGTTATATTTAGAGAAAGTTTACCCGCATTTGCGTGGAAGGATAGCGGAAAACAATTTTGGAAAAACCCGCCTCAGTACACCCGACCGAGACTCGAACCTCGATCTCCCCGTCATAGGCAGTGTAGTCTACTGCGAGAGTAGTGCCTTAGACCATGGGGCCACCGAAGCGTGTTAGTGGTATTCAACTCTTTTTTTTTATGTTCGCGTACATCCGGATATAATTTCTCCTTAAGTTTGTATTCTAAAATCTGTTGGTGCATTATGTAAGTTATACATAATTATTATATAATTTAATAAAACGGGCATTCCAAGAACCTATGTCCTTTTACTTCCGAGTTCCTCGCGGTTAACCCTAAATATGGCCCTGATTATTCAGTGTTTATCATTAAATAATATAGTAAATGTATATGCGCTTCAAACATTTATCTGTGAAGCAGAGGGTATGGAACGGAGTCGAACTCAGCCTCGTGAGGACAAATGAGGAGCTACTTGAATAAATAAGTACTAGCTCCGGTTTAGAAAACAGATATTAACGGCCGGAGGGATCGTGCTGACCGCATGGCAACCTCTATCCGCAAATATTGGCACAATACTCGCTAACGGCGGCTGGCGCTCGGTCGGTATAGCTCGTACCACGGATTATTTTATGTTCCTGATATTTGACTTCAATAATAAACAAATCTGATAAACTCAGATTTTGACGTGATGCAATGGAACTTTTATAAACCTTGCTTTCCCTCTGTCGCGGCTTTGCTTAGCTTACCATTAAAGTTTTATTGAAATTTGTAGTACCCGTTTATAATTTACAAGAAAGTAGGTTTTTTCTTTTTGTGAAGCGCTATAAGAGGTACGTGACAAGCTTAATTAACTCCGTGTTGAGATATGCGGACCAAAAGAAAACAGGTCATGGTCCGCGGTTTGGACAACACTGTTACAAGTATAAGGTCGTTCAGAAATTTAACGAAGCTTAAATGGTGAGCTGAGAAAAACAGCGACAAAGGGAAAGTTAATGCTTATAAAAGTATATGGCATCACGTCAAAATATTGGTGAATTTGTTTGTTGTCAAACTGCATAGGTGTACTCTTAAATTATATTAATCATTCGCGTGCCACAGTTTGGAAAACACTTCAACACTGCATCAGATAACATAATATGATTAGTAATCCGATTCGGTGGCCCCATGGTTTAAGACGTAACTCGCGTTAGACTGGACCGCTAATTATGGTGAGATCGAGCTCGAATCCATGTCGGGTGAACCGAGAGAGAGTGGTTTTTCATTTCATTTGTTTTTCAATCTACCTCCACGCAAATTAGAGTACACTTCTTTTAAATTTGATCTTCCTCATCCTTTACACATAAGCGTAATTATTAATATGTGATCGAACCTTAGATCAGTCGTTAGCGTATCTGTCTACTGAGCTAAGGGTCCCGGGCTCGATTCCCGAAATGGCCGAAAAAATGCGTCATTGGCGAAATGTTGGTCTACCCTTTCATAGTGATGAATTAACTGCCGGGGTCCGGGTGTTGTGTCTGTTCTAGATTTAAGTTAGTTTATTAGTCATGTGCTGATATAATCAGTCGGTTCAGAAAGTGCACATTGTATACCTCTAATAAAGGAAAGAAAAAATGGTGTTAAGGCCAATTCACACAGAACGCTAAGCTAAGATTTGTTCTGCTAACGCTTTAGAAAAATAGCGGACCATGTATTTAAATGTGTTGGTTCACACAGGAAGCTAAGCTATGCCTTGCTACACCGCGCTATGTTTTTTCCTATTGCTGGCCGGGCAATTTTTTAATCTCCCATCTTGAGCAATCTTAGGTTGTGCATGCGCATAACGCAACTTGGGCTCCGTGTTGAACAGACGCAGTGCTGGTTTGGTGAAAATAACTAATGAAGTGTTGACATTTTCAGTTTGTTTCACGTGTATTTAAGTAATATTCTATTTAGTTTTTATATTTAGGCCTAATAATTTAAAAAAAATTAAAATGGAAGCGTTAATTGAACAAGTCAAACTGCCACCTTCTAAATTTTCTTCATCTTCCAAAACAACTGCTAACAGCAACATATTTTCTTCCTCCCTACTATCACCTGAACTAAAACAAGATATTTTGGAGAACGCCCTCATAAATAAACTTCACTGGAGCAGACCAGAAAGAAACAACACTGAATTCTGGAGGGAAAAGCTGGACCATTGCTTAGCTTAGCATTCTGTGTATATCGGCCTTTACACTCTCCCTCTACCCAAATGCGGGTGCGTTTCCTCTAAATTAAACCTTCCTAATCTCTAATCCATTAGTGTAATTAGTACATAGGCGTATAACCCAAACGGGTAGTAAGACGCGCTGCTAAAAAAAAAAGTAGTGGGATGCTGTAAATTTTCTTTATCAATATGGGACTTGGGGGAGAGGTCTGAACGATCATTCAATTTAGTCAACAGACTCGAGGGAAACATTCTATTCGTGAATGTATCCGGTTGGAGGGAGGAGAGGTGTTGATCCAAAAATGACGTCACACTTAAAAGCAGGGAGTATTTGCTGGAGATGTAGGCTTACTACGTCACTTTGACGTCATTTTCAGGGAAGGGGGAATCATTGATTGCCCGTTCATTTTGAATCGCGGAAAAAATAAATCATGTTCACCTTAAATACTTTTCCGCTCCTTTAGTTATGTGAAATGAAATAATATACATTGTTATAGAAACATAAGAGGAAACAAGAACATATCTAATTTAACTATAACTCCACCTTTATAGAATAAAAATTTTGTAAATAAAATGCACATTTTTATACTAAACTATTTAAATTTTATTTTACATACCCGATTATGACCAATCAAATCTATTTTGGTCACAACTCAAATACCATTTGAAATTAGTTGATATATTTGCAAAACTATATATGTTATATAATTTATAAATTATATATATAATTATATATTTGTAAAGTAAACCATACATAATATTTATACTTAAACATAGAACAATTATTCTACCTACTAATAAAATAAATGATATTACTACCCAGACTAACTTCATAAGAATTCATAGTTTGGACAACTGTTGATTGTAAACCCTACAATAAAGAATAACTAGAATCAGAAGATATATTTGCCATTTTAAAAGAGTCAAAGATCGACTTTTAATGACGGTGTTGTTTTAATTATACGATCGACTAAAGTTTTCCGCGAGATCGACCAAACTCCTGCACTTATATTACAAGATTGCCAAACATATGAAATAAACAGGGAAAATACAGGTATTTTCATATACAACTTTAAAAAAAAATCACTTAAATATTTGTGAACTTGGAACATTCAACTGCAAGCATAGCGTATAACCCGAACGTATAGTAAGACGCGCTGCTAAAAAAAAACCCAAAAAACTCAAGCTTGAAATAGAAAGACTTTGCAATCAGGAAAAGGTGAACTGAATAACTTAGCACACAAATTCCAACACAAGTCTTATCTCTTCCCCTCCCTCATATATTTTCCTCCCTGAAACATTGGGTTGCATAACGGTTCTATATATTTCTATATCAAGGCCGATTCTGTTATAAACATCAGTGAATGACAAGACCTCGCGTTTTTTTGTCACTTTTGTGGAACGTGACATTTCATTCCTCTCTGCTACTCTTTAGTGTGTCTGAAAAACACAAGGGATTTTTTCGTATTAATAAGATAAGTGGTATCCTTGGTTAATAATACTTATTGTGAAATTGGTTATAATCGTTAGCACGGCTGAATTTTTGTCTCCTTTGCGCCTTTAAAAAAACCTATTTGGTACAATTTTCAAATATTCTTTTAACACCGCGTTATATTACCTGTTCAGGTTATACGAATATGTAAACATTATGCTAATTTGTTAGGGATTATGAAGGTTGAATTTAGATTAAGTATACCTGCATTAGCGTGGGGAGAGTGGGGAAACCATTTAGGGGAAAACCACTCACATTACACCCGACAGGGATTCGAACCACAATCTTCCCATCATCGACAGTTTGGTCTACTGCGAGAGTAGTGCCTTAGACCGTGCGGCCATCGAAGCAGGCTTAAAATAAATTAACACCAGTGGTCGTACGGTATAAGGCGTTATTCTAATGATTACTTTATTACATTTGATGGGGATGTTGGGGTTTTATTCCCCGTTAGGTTTACCGAGGAAACTTTTTTTCTAAATTGTTTATCACTTTCCCTTCACTCAAATTTGGGTACATTTCCTCTCTAATCTACCTTACTCATACCCACGTCCAATAGATTAATGTAAAAAACTCCGACTGGTGGTAAGACGTGGTGCAGCGAAAAAAATTGTTTGATAAAAGGTTAGATTGAAAAATATTTAAAAGTAATCAAAGTTTTTCTAGAAAGATGTATAGTAGGCTTAAGTGGGAATAAAGAAAGAGTATATTTACTCAGGATTGAAGACATAAATAGTTTATGCCCTTTACATAAAATTTCTGTACTCACTGATTATATCAGCACACGACTTAATTAACTTAAATTTATAACAGACACAACATCCAGCCCCCGGCCATTAATTCATCACTTTAAAGCGGGAAACCCACATTTCACCAATGATTAAAATTTTCGGCCGTGCCAGAAATCGAAACCAGGACCTTTAACTCAGAAGACAGACACGCTACCTTCTCAGCTAAGGTATCGGACATGATTGGATGCATTTTCCCGAAGCAGTAGTTTTCAACCTGTTCCGGTTGCGTGAACACTTTATTTAAGTACCCAAAAAGCTTTAATTTTTAAAATGATTTAATTATTTCAAACCACTCTCCCTAGTTGTACTAGTTTTTTTTTAAATTAATTACTAGAAGTATACTAATTTTTATTAAAAAATTTCAAGCATTATTTGTTATTCATTTTACATGTCAGGCTAAAACCATCACTACATAAACACACTATTTTAGTTCAGTAGACACTTTTACAAACTAAACATGTAGCGTGAATAAGAGTACATTTTCTACATTCTGCCTTACTCACCCCTACATGATTAGTGTAATAGCACGGATGAGTAGTAAAATACGGTGCATATAAGACACAAAAGAAGAGAGAAAACACCCCCGCCAAATGTTTTAAGGCGTCACTCTCTTCTGTAGACTAGACTGCCGATAGCAAGGAGATTGAGGTTCGAATCTTGGTCGGGTGTACTGAGAGTGGGTTTTCCTAAATGGTTTCACCACTCTCCCCACGCAAAAGAGTGTACACTTCCTCAGGGTTCCTACGGTCTGGAAAGTCAGGGAAAGTCAGGGGGAAAAAATAAATCAGGGAAGCTTAAGAAAAGTCAGGGAAATGACAATTCATGTCACACTTCAGTTTCATAGGAAATTGTAAAGCTGCAGAATGAAGGTGTTGCCAAAAGTGAAAGTAGTGTAGTGACTCGAAGAAACCCAAACACTTTTGTTATGAAGGATAATATAAATAAGGCGGAAGTCATTTGGGCTTTGCAAGTTGTTGACAATAAAATATATTTCAATTCGTGCAATAATTTAAGTACAATTTTTCAGTTGATGTTTCTCGAGTGTTCCATTGGCAGTGCCTTTACTCTTGGTGGAGACAAGGCTGCATATTTCATTGTGTATGGCTTGGCTCCATTCTTTGATAACAATTTACTGGACCGCCTAAAATCATGTAACAACTTTGTAATTTGTTTTGATGAGGCATTGAATAAAGTTATTCAACGAGGGCAAATGGACATTGTATTCAGATTCTGGGACAAGGAAACTCATAAAGCTGTCAGCCATTGCTTGGATAGTGTTTTTTTCGATAGAAGCACCGCTGAAGAATTACTTAAGCATTTCTCTGATGGTATTTCTCCTCTTCCAGTGTCTAAGTTTATACAAGTGTCAATGGATGGCCCAAATGTCATTCTAAAGTTTATAACACTTCTTCAGGAACACACAAAATCTGTCACAGACAATGAAGTATGTATTTTGATAAATCTGGGGACATGTGAGCTTCATGTTGTTCATGGTTTCTTGAGAACAGGAGTGGAACCTGTCAATTGGGATAAAAATTGCTTATTGTGTCACACGTACTACCTATTCACTGACTCTACAGCTCGTCAAGCATTGTTTACCCAGTTGACAGGTTGTACAACTTTTCCTTTGAAGTTCTGTGGTGTGCAGTAATTAGAGAATGCAACGTTCTTTCAAAAGGTATTACAAATTTGGCACCACGTTGTTAAGTTTCACAAAGAAGAAAAGCTTCCTAAAACAAAACCTGTAGGGATACTGAAAAAAGCAGCCTGTGATCCATTCCTGAAGTGTATTCTAGCTTTCTGCAAAACAATTGCAGATGGATTTCAGCTCTTCCTTTTTGATTGGGTTTGATATATTTTGTTATTTTTCCATCATTTTCCCTGAACTGATTGGCAAGACGTCTGCGTTCTTATTCTTCCATGAGAGGTGAGGCAAGGTCNCCTTTCTAATCCTTAAAAACTAACCCGTACCAAATTTGGCTAACTAAAAGAAATAAAAAACTAGCCACTATTACTGAATTATTTTCGCGTATCCCTAATAATACTCTGCTTAACTTACCTGTGTGGGTATGCGTACTCCAGACCGAATTATGTTCGCGTATCCCTAATAATACTCTGCTTAACTTACCTGTGTGGGTATGCGTACTCCAGACCGAATTATGTTCGCGTATCCCTAATAATAATCTGCCTAACTTACCTGTGTGGGTATGCGTACCCCAGGCTACAAACCACTGCCCTAGACCAACACACAGGTCAGAGTGCTCTGCGGCGAACAGGTTTCCATGGTAACGCGTCAGTTTGACAAGTGTTGGCTCGAGAGGTAGCTCGACGAGTTTCTGGGGAAAAAAAGAGGAAAAAGTCAACACACGTGTATTAGGGTTAGAAAAGTGTAATGTGTGTGTGTGTGTTTGTGCCTTTTTAAAAGGCGTGGACCACGTTTTAGAGTTTGTTTTAATACCACTATACCCGCATCGAAGGGCACGTAGACCAAATGTCAAAGCTCTAATAATCTGCTTCGCCGGTGACTGGGCAGGTTGGAGGTTAGAATCTTGGTCGGCTGTACTGAGTTTTTTTCGGCTGTTTCTAATCCTATCTTCACGCTAATGTGGGTACATTTTCTCTCGATTATACCCACGCCATCCCTACTCCATTAGCATGGCTAAAATGCGTATAACCTGGACGGGGTTTAAAACGTATGCATGTTTGTTTATGTGTGTGTGTGGGTTGGGGAATTTATATTACTTCAGAATTTGTTGTATTTTGATACCTTTTCCATCTTTGTTTTTTTCCCCACAATATTGTTTACTATTTTCCACAAGTTGATGCGGATACAAACTAGTAAATTATGACTGTGTTATCATTCAGATGGACTAATTACGTTAGTGAGTTTGGGATGAGGAAGGTTTATCTATAGGAAGTGCACTCGTGTCTGCGTGGAGGGAAAGTGTAACACCATAAAGGAAAATCACCCTCAGCACACCCGACTGGGACTCGAACCCAGATCGCCCTGTCATCGACAGTCAAGTCTATTGCTAGATTGACGCCTTAGATCATTCGGCCACCGGAGCAACTTTTTTTTTTTTAAGGATTTTGGGGTTATAATGTGTTAGGGATGAGGAAGGTTGAATTTAAAGTGGAAAACAGTTTTAAGAAAATCTGCCCTCAATAGATCCGACCGGAAATCGAACCCAGATCTCCCCATCATTGGCAATATATTATATTGAGAGAATGAGACCATTCGGCTACCGAAGCGTTTTTTTTAATAATTACTATTCTTACATACAATTCATTGGGTGAAAGCCATAATATGATGTTACATTTTCTCGATTTTCATTTTTTGAAATGTGTAGCTGCAGAATGTTCCTATCCTCTATAAAATGACGATTTGCTAATTCCAAAGGCGCATCGAAAACAAGCCGTCAAGTGCGGACATGTTGTTTCAGCTAGAATCTGACTAGTTTTGGTGGCCGAATAGTCTCCTAGGACAGCGTTTTTCAAACTGTGTTCCGCGGATTTCGTGGGCACCCCCATATTTATTTCAAGCTCCGTGAGGCAATTTTAGAGGGGAAAAAAAATGTTTTTCACACAATAAAATAGCATCAGTAATTGCGATTGCCATTTTTTTTCAAATCTGAATAAAGAACATTTGCCAAAGGCTCAGCCTGAACAGTTAGTTTTTAAGTTATTATATACTTGTAAAATTTTATAAAATTAGTGTAAACAATTATGAGTGTTCTAGCATATATTTTTTACTGTAGGTTTTAAGTCTAAAATGTTTGGAAACCCCTTGTCTAAGGCATAACTCTCCCATTATACGTACTGGACTGCTGATGAGTGGGAGATCGGTGTTCGAATCCTTATCGGGTGTACTAAGGGTGGTTTGTACTCATTTGTTTTCCATTCTCCGTCCACCTAATTACTAGTATATTTACTATAAATTCAACTTATCTCATACTTAACACATAAACGTAATACGTACACATGCATTAAACCCAAACGAGTAGTAAGACGAGGCGTTAAAAAAACTGCTAGAATTTGTAACTGTTGTAATATGACACGTGACACAATTGTACATATCATGTCACCCCCTTTCCCCCCACTGAATTTAAGATTCTAAATCTTATAGAAACATGTTTATAACCTCCACCTTAATTTTGGTGTAAGCCATATTATGAAATATCAAAGCATTCCTTAATTAAAATGTTATCTCTTGACGGTTTCATGGCGTCTCATCGCTATGGTAGTAGCCCCCTTGATCACAAACTATTCATACTTTGGTTTGTTTTTCCCTATAATGTGATATAATTGCCTTGGTTTGTAGGCAACACTGTTTACGTAGACGTTGTGCGGGTTGCAGAACGTTACAATAAGCTATTGGCGCGACAGGGGGTAGTTTAGAAATCTGGTCGTACTGGTCTCATTAACTAACCTAAAAAAAATCATTACTAGATTTCTAGTTCTGTGAACAGTAGACCTCGCTACCCTCCTGTTCATATTGCTACTACAGCCTTACTAATACTGCGAACAGTAGACCTCGTTCCCTCTATGTTATCATCGTTACTATAGTCCTACTAGTAGCTCTGTGAACAGTAGACCTCGTTCCCTCTATGTTATTATAGTTACTACAGTCCTACTAGTAGCTCTGTTCTTGAATCAAACACCAAATAGCTTTTACATGCATTAAATTTTTAAAATATCTCTAGGAAAGATCACTCCAAATAGTTTCTAGAAGAATTCATTTGTTAAATTAACGTTGACTAAAAACACTCCAAATAGTTTGTAGAGGATTATAATTTTTAAAAAATCAATAATAACCATGCTAAAGAACTTAGGCATATAAGGCCATCCAATTTTTAAAATATTTGATGATATAGGGTTCTCGGACTCCCCTTCAACTTAGTCCAAACCCTGCTTTTATATATAATTCCCCCCTACATAACTGATTCAAATCGAATCCCTCTATTCAGGTGGTCAGACCACTAGGGCAACCCTGCCGGTACTACTCTCAGTGAATGTTTGAAATGTCACAGCCAACCAACGTCACGTGGAAGACAATGCAGTGCGATCTGATTGTAAACCAATCGATGACCGAGTGTCGGCTCTCCTTATTTTATTCCAGCTGTATATTCCCGGCGTGAGGGGTGAAAGTAGGGGAGGCATGGGAGTGGCGCTCGCTTTATTATAGATCCTACCCCCAATCTCCGCCTTCCCCTTTCTGTCTTAATTCAGGTAGTGGAATGTTCAGGGCTGTAGGTGTGGTCCGATGTGTCTTTTTTAACACCGCGTCTTACTACCCGTTTGGGCTACACGCTTACATACTATTTACACTGATGGTTTTAGGGATGAGGAAAATATAATATAGATGAAGTGTAGCTGCATTTTCATGGAGGGAGAGTGGAAAACCACTTTGGAAAAATCATCCTCCAAGACTCGAACCTAGATCTTCCCGTCATCGGCAGTCTAGTATACTGTGAGAGTAGCACCTTAAACCGTACGGCCACTGAAGTAGGTACACCGCGTCTCCCTACTCGTCCGGGCTACACGCATTTCAATCACATTGCGTGTTAGACTGGACTGCTGATGATGGAGAGATCGGGGTTTGAATTCTGCTCGGGTCTACTGAGTATGGTTTTTCCTGAATGGTTTCCCACTGTACTTCCACGAAAATGCGGGTATATTACCTCTAAAAATGCTTTCTTCCTCATCCCAACACAATTAGAGTAATTATCATATATGCGTATAGTCTGAACAGCTAGTAAGATGCGGTGATTAAAAAATATATACTTATACTTGCATCGGTGGTCGCATGGTATAATACGCTACTCTCTTGTTGGACTAGACTACTAGTGACGGGGAGACAGAGGTTTGAATTGCGGCTGGGAGACCTGAGAATGCTTTTTATTAAAACTATTTTTTACTCTCCGCGTGAATTCGACTCAACCGATTCCAAATCCAACCTTCCTAATTCCTAACACACCGTGATTAGTAGAAATGCTTTGGGGACTTTCAGGTATTACGTAACCACCTTTTTGACCATTTTGAACTCCTTTCACCCCTTTGTAAGCAAACATAAGCAAACGCCTCCGTCTCCCTTCCCTTTACCCCCATGCTTACGTTATATTCGCTGTGTTTTTTTTAATTTAGTTTTTATACAGTTGATAAAGTTCTTGTAATAATTAGCGTAAAGATATAAATTAATGGTGCAAAAGATTCATAAAATACACTGTTGTAATATTAATTTTAATGCATTGTACTAAATAGGTAAAATTTAAAAAGTTATAAAATATTATAATTTACATTTAATAAAATTGTAAAAAAAATTTTTTTTAGTGAATACATGAATTATTATGGCTTTAAGAAACTCTAAACTATTTTTAATCTAATGATCAAGGTCCTTAAATCAATTTATTGACACTTTTAATTATTATGTGTCAATTTGGGGATGGCTGGGTCACTGTGCCATTTTTTCTTATCTCTCTCTCTTACAAGCATTGATCTGTATCCCCTTTCTCTCTAGTCAGCAAAAATAAGCAAAGCTTGAACACCTCCTAACCCTAAAGAGTAGTAAGACGAGGTGCTAATAATAAAAAAAAGAAATTGGTTTGATTGATGAAAATGTGGCGACAGAGCATTAGGGGAAGTTGTTTCATTAATGTATGTAACGTACCCCTTTCAACTCCTCATAACAAAATTGAAACAAATATCCACTATCTAGCTAAGAGCTTGCCTACCTGTGTTGTAGAGTGGCAAGTCGAGATAAGATTTACCGTGTTTATGAATTTACGTTTTATTCGGTGGGTTTTAAAGATATAACCTTGAAACAAAACCCATAAATTCTTAGATAACTCTAAAAATAGTCTTACATTGTCACAACATTATTTTTTTAATCTTAAAGTAGTTTTTTTGCACATGCTTTTAAAAAAATGATTCAAAATTCAGGCTATTTTGCTTATTCACGAAAATGGCTTGTAGTAATCGTCTTGCGAGGATGTAAATTGAAATAGTCCGTGGAATTATCTGTCTATCTAGAATAGGAAACGATTAAAAAAGGTAATTTATAAATGCAAGTCAACGTTGTCCAAGAGCAAATAGTATAGTGGGTGTTTATACTCGTCAGCGAAGGAGGGGAAGTGTTATCAGCAGGTAAACTAGAGGCATCACAGGATAAACTGCTAATTCTGTCGCCTCTCTTTATATATCGTACATTGGCATCTAAATTTGATAGTGCTGAGAGTACTTAGATGCGTCAAATTAAAATGCAACCGGCCTTTCAAAATAGCTTCGACATCCTCAATTAGGCAACAGCAGTTCCGTTCTCTTGTATAAAACATAATTTGTACTTTTAAAATAAAAAATGCCTTGAAAAAATATTTTTATTAAATTTGTTGTTAATATGGTTATGCGTTTAATCATTTAAAATTCAAAGTCTAGGAAAAGTCGCTGATAAGTGGCTGAACATTTCACATTTTTTGTCTCGCATCCCTTCGTGACTGGTCCTCATTTGCAGTATTTTTTATTTGTATGTATTCGATGGTCGCATGGTCTAAGGCGCTATTATCGCAAGAGAATAGACTCGACTATGGGGAGAACGTGGCTCGATCCTGGCCTGCTGTACTGAGTGTTTTTCCTAAATAGTTTTCCCCAATCTCTCCACGCAAATGCTTGTACACGTACTATAAATCCACCCTTCCTCATCCCTAGTTCTTTAGCAATTATGCGCATAACCTGAATAGGTAGTAAGACGAGGTGTAAAAACATGTGTTCACATTCTTCTGAATGCTGTTTTTTTAATTAAAACTCATCCTCCTCATCCTGGGTCCTCTAAATCCAAGTACAGTTGAAAGGCGGTGTTAACACGTGTGTCCCATTTTCGTTCTCTGCGCGCTGCGGTAGCCCCCCCCCAATATTTTCTGTCGAGTAGGAAGGTTGCAGCAGAACCGCCCCATGGAAGATTCGATGGGCGAATGGGCGATGCCTGTTCTAATATCGACCTGACCCTCTTTCTGAGCTGCTGCGGTGGCGGCGGCGGCATGCTGATCTACTCCTTCCCGCTCCCTCTTTCGACCCATCACTCAGCCTACAGGGTCATAAAAAAATTACCTTCTAGAATCTAGAACATAAAAATAGAAACAACCTTATTTGAAACATAATAACACTCTTATTTGAAACATAGTAACAACTTTATTTGAAACATAATAACACTCTTATTTGAAACATAGTAACAACTTTATTTGAAACATAATAACA
>CABFWB010000009.1:598836-611883 GCA_902151455.1 Timema bartmani
GGGGCTGTGTTACCATAAAAAAAACACTTCAGCAAGCTTCTAGAGGTGTTTAATATCAATATATTTTTCTAGCCTTCGGCAGTTATGATGCCATAAAAAACACTTAAGATAGCTTCTAGAGGTGTTTAATATGTATAATATTTAGAATTATTTCTAGCCTTCAGTGGTTATGGTGCTATGTTGTCATAAAAACACTTCCAATAGCTCCTAGAACTATTTATCATTTAGAATTTTTTCTAATCTTCGGTAATTGGGGGATGTGTCCACTAAACCCCCCTGAAATTATAGGCTGGCTATGACTTACAAAATGTTACTGTGGGCCGTATATTGATCTTAAAAGGTCCCAGTAAGTAGTAATTTATATTATGATCAGTTTTTACATTTAAGGGCCATATCGAGGAGGATAAGAGGAAGTTTTGGGATTTCAAACACCCTCCCTTGTATCCTGCCCGAAATAATTATTAATTTATTGATAATATATTTGTTATGTTCATCCCCAAAGCCTAGACTTGTCGATATTGGGGCCTTATAAGATTCATAGTCTCCTTCAACCCAAATTGGTTTTAAAATACTTAAAATTGATTCAAGAAGGATTTAGTTTCAGAAATATTTCATAATTTTGTGTTTTTATATATTATTCTCTGGCCTTATTTTGGAATGATATTATTGTTTTGGTCTTAATCACTATATGAAACTTTTAATTTGCATTCTTCCCCTTTTGGTGATGTATACGAAGTGTGCTAGATCCGCTAATAAATAATGGTGATATTTTACTTCCCCTGTTAATATCACTGTTATAGGCTATGGATGATTATTATATTTCCCTTACGAACATAGCTGTCATAGGCTATGGATGATTATTATATTTCCCTTACGAACATAGCTGTCATAGGCTATGAACGATGAATATATTCCCCCTACTAACCTAGCTGTCATAGGCTATGAACGATGAATATATTCATCCCTACTAACCTAGCTGTCATAGGCTATGAACGATGAATATATTCCCCCTACCAACCTTGATGTCATTGGTTATGAATGATAAAGTGTAATTATGCAGTCGTCCTAGAACTAAGTTCTTGAGTGTCCAGGTGAATAATAAAGCAGAAGTTGGAGACGTTGTCCTAGGCCTAGGGGTTGGTGTAAATTCTCACATCAAGGCGTCCCCCCCCCCAGTCGTGACTCGTTTGCCGGGCGCTACGTGGGCCGCCTGAAATAGTTTGACCCAGACTTGAAGCAGACGTTACAGATCCTTAGCCCTCAGGACAACGACCCCTAGTTTTATAGATAGATTACCTGGGCGGTCCGCTACAGTTATGTGAGGTGACAAACGACCGACACGCGCACAAACATATTTCTTCAAACATGGCTGGCTGGAGAAATGAACCGACCCTTGCTGATAGAGGAACAATGGCTCAACTCGCAGTGGTGAGGAGAACCTGGTTCAATCCAGGTTGAGCGTTGAGGAACTCTAAAAATAATTAAGGTATTGCGAAGCTTCGATACTTTCAATCCGAATCTGTTTCATGCTAGGATTCGTATTAAATTCGAAATTCCAAATCTTAATGTATGAAAGATTCTAATCGGATTCGAATTTTCAAATAAAAAATGAATCCCAGATTCGGATTCGGTGGAATTTTATTCGAAATTTGAATTTAAAAAAATCAAACTTTTTAATAATATAACTGCTTAGAGAAATTATCTTAGATCTATATTTAACTTGACCATAGAAACCTTCGATTTTGGTAATATTATTTAAACACCTTTTATTCTTACTGGACCCAATTCCAATATATAAGTGATTTAGCCTAATATCAAATTTTGATCCGATTCAAAACATTTTCACCAGACCTATAATAGGGATATTTTCATTTTAAGTTATCGATTCGAAATAGAAAATCTTATATTCGCAAAGGCTTGAAAATAATAATTTACTTTTTTTTTAATGGGTTCTAACATGATCCAAGAAAGGTAGTGCAATTCCTAAACTGCGTGACTTTTTTAATATGTAAAAGACTTACCTGTAGAAACTTAAAACTTGTTTTTATTAAAACTTTACAACGTCTTTGACTGTGGTATCTCATCTGCTACTTTAAAACTCTTCATGAATTTCATAAACCAGATAATAATATTTTATCAATTTCACAGGGGCCTTCCTTTAAGGTGGCAGTATAGGAAACGCTAGTAAAGGGCAGTATTTTTGCAATTCTTATAGACAAAAAATAATTTTGACCAAAAGAATTAAAATATTTCTCCAGTAAAAACATTGAGAGTTTAATGGTCTTCCCATGGTGATACAAAGAGTTGTTGAATATCTGTCATGAGCATGGTGGCATTAGATGACAAACTTTTTAAATAAAGAGAAAAAGTTGCAGTTAAATTCTGGGACACCCTTGACAGATATTCAAGAATTACTGTTGAGTAAAATTAAACTCTGTATTTCTACTTGAGAAATATTTTATTTATTCTGGCCAAAATAATGTGTTGATATAAAATCTGCTAAAATATTGCCGTTAACTAGTGTCTCCTACACTTCAACCTTGTATAAAGCATCTAACGAAGGGTGTATTTGAAGGTACAGGGAGGCCTATTATCTTCCATTCATCCTTTCCTTAAATTTCTTGTGTTCAATAACTATGTTGATTCGATGGTATGAAAAAGACGAAAGGACAAGTATAGGTTAGATAATACTAGCGATCCTTGTGGAGATGTATTTGTTAGTAATTAAAAACAGTTTTAGTCACTAGCCTAACGACTTCTTGATTCATATATACTTTCCAATCTTAATCATAAATGGTTTCTAGAAAATACAAACATGTTTTCTTTGCTGCCAAAGTTGATAACATTTTACTATTATTCAGGTGCGGATTGTGAGTAAACCTTAAGGGAGGGCGATCTGTTAAAAAGTTTCAAGTTAGGTAGACAATAGCTTGCCTAATACTATCCTGTATTTAACTTACAAACCACACTTAAAAAGTACGAAAAGCATAAGTTAATAAAAGTAAATAAAAGCTATAAAGTTATAAAAGTATGACAACTCACTTGGTTTGTTTGAAGTCGGAAGATTGTCCATTGTGTAATCCACACCCCGGTGAACAAAAAGTAAATACGTTCTTAACATTATCTTGAACACTATAGATACATTATACTTTAAGAAGTAGTGATCACTGATCAGGAAAAGAAAAATCTAACCTTCGATTTTTCTCTGAAATGAATTTATTATTTACAGTTCGTTAAAGTTTGTTATCTCGCGAATCATTGACTGTAATATAGCCAACATAGCCAAATTATTTCATGTCTCTTCACTCATGGTATTTCTTAACAACCAAATAACAAACACAAAAACAAAATAAAAGAGTTACTTCGCACCCAAATACCCACTGATATTAATCTAATGGTTTCTCTCAAAACGGCTCTAAATTATCTTTCTTTGTACTTTTTTGTTTAGCTGATTTAAGTACAAATCGGGCACTGGCTTCACATTTTTTTTATTTCAAACTTTTCTTCTAATGATAAAGAACCAAAATTCAGTTTTTAATATCGAAAACTTTCATTTTCAATCGAGTAATCGAAAACTCGAGCTAAAACCGGTACTGTCGCACTTTCTACAAAAACAAATATTAAAAAACTGGCTGCAGTGTGCATCACAGGGTCTTACTTGAACTCAGCCCAAATAACGTGCTAGGCGAGCGCTGAAATAAGGACATTGACGTCAGGTTGTCATGGCAACCACCCTGCTGAGCTTGGGGCGTTGGGACAGCCAGCCACAAATCACATGTTAACATAGGTGCGCTTTTTTTTTTTTATNCGCGTCGATGCGATTATGGTTTTACTAATTTCCTCAATAAAATGGGGGAAAATGTAGAGATTGTTTTCTTTATTTATGTTTTTCATTAAACATGTTATGAAAAAATTTGAGAAAATTGGTATGAATTTCAAAATTTGTTTTGTTTCTTCATTTTCTTTATTTTTCAGAGAGGGTGGCGCACCAGCCCAGAGCCCTCCCTCACGAACCGCCCCTGCTATTATTAGTTACTCTATGAAATTAGGAATGTGAAAGCTCACTGTCGAACTTTAAAAAAAATTACGCCGCCTATATATCCAGTCCACCTCATTACACGCTATCCCAATTTTGAGCTGGTTCTTTCCAAGCCAACTCATTACAAACTATTCCTATCTTGAGCTAGTTTTATAGTTGTTAATAGGCCTACTATCAAACGTAACAGTTACATATAGCATTTCTTGACATGATTACGTGTAAGTAGATTAGTATTTTTTTCATCCGCCCTCCTATAAAATTGGACTCTACATTATACAAATGTTCTACATGAGACTTGGATTTGACCAATAGAATCATATCATTTCGGTAAAAATGGAAAACTAAATCCATAAATCTTTTGAGTTTCTTTTGTGCTACAGATCCAGAGGTCCCGGGTTCGATCCCTGGTGCTTCCGAAATCTGTCTGTGAAGCAATGGATGTGAAACAGGGACAAACTCAGCCTCCTGAGGACAAATGAGGAGCTACTTGAATAAATAAGTAGCAGCTCCGGTTTAAAAAACTGCGATTAACGGCATGAGGCTTCGTTGTGCTGAGAACATGACACCCTCTATCCTCAAATGTTGGCACTATAATCGCTAACTGCTGCGGCCGCTCGTTCGGTATAGCTTGCTTGCGGGCCTACGCCATGGAGTAAATGAAAGCAGGAGTAGTGGAAGAAATTTTAATTTGTTTGTTACCCAGCTAATTGCGAATGTTTTAAAGCAAGTCGGGTAAAAGCAACTTCTTTTTGGCCATAAGATTTTACTTTATAGAGACGGAAAAAGTAAGAAAGCACTTGCTAGCTATCTGTTGATAAAGATCTGTTAGTATTTGCACATTCTCTGGAATATTGTTTAAGGCAAAAAAAATCTGAATTTGTGAAGATAATCTAGTGCGGTTGAAGCGTCACTTGGTCCCACTTTCTAAAATAAGGGTACAATACATTATATTGTTTTTTTTTTAGTATTTACGATTCTTAAAACAAACTAGCAGTAAAGAACAGGACAAATTGTAAAATATCTCCTCGAACCTAGTTGCAATTTTTTTAAAGTGACAGTGAAAGCGACCTTGGCCGACCTCTTTTTAAGAAGGAAAATCGGCCAAGCACACATTTACAGGGTGATCAGGCCGTATACTAGCCCGTCAGACAATGCTAAGGTTGAGTGTGTATTGTTGTGAGTGCTGACCTAGGTTAAGTCAATTGGATTGACAGTGTATTTCTTAGAGCCCCCTGTTTAAAAATGTGCACATAATCTTCAAATATAATTCTTAATGTTACTATACAAGTGACCTGGTGGTCTAGGGGTAAGGTATCGGACTTCTGTGCTGCGGGTCCGGGGTTCAATCCTTGTTCTCGGCACAGATTTATCTGATAGCCAAACCCTTTCTTCACCTTTGACAAGACGTGTATTAATCACAACTTGTGAATGTGTGGAATGCCAGGCCTCCACCGTGGTTCGGATCCCAACGTTAAACTGTAGGTCCTTCATTTCATCTCACAGTCACCCTACCATTACACATAAGCGTAAGTGCGTATAACCCGAACGGGTAGTAAGACGTGGTGCTAATAATAATGCTACTATTACTACTATAATATTACTAAGGAAAATCACATTTTATATTCTTCACAAGAAGAAAAAACTCAATATTTTCTTTATTTACAAACTGAATAGTGGCAATAGTGGTCACATGGTCTATGACAGGGGTTTCCAACTGGTGGCTCGTGATGCCTTTTTTTTTTCAGCCCACAAAGTTTCTGGGAAAAGTAATATACAGAAGTAAAATTGATTATTTTAGCCGAGAAATGGCAAGTTTTGGCTTTCGTGAGAAAAAATTCACGAACGCTCCAACTGATGTTCATGTTTAATTTCTTCCTTAGATCAGCTGTATTATATTGACGTATTAAAGATAACATATTAATATTACAGTCGGGGAAAAAAATTGTTTATTATGTAGTTAAAGGTGTTTAAATTACCACCTCTTATTTCATTCACAATTAAATACTGTTTATAGTTTTAGTATAACTTGACAAAAATCAACCGATTATAATGCGGCCCGCTACTAGACTCGTAGATTTACTGGTGGGTCCAGGTTTGTATCTAGACTGTGTGCCCTAGGAAGGAGTTTATCGCTGTGGTTTTTCAATGCCCACTCCACGCTAATGCTGATGCATTTAATCTTGAGTGGACCTTTCAATCCCTTCTCCTTTTATTAAGTAGTTAAATAACCTTGATGGTAAGGACTTGAGGTGAGGATGCAGGAGACACAGGAAAAGGTCAGTGTTTTTGTAATTTTTATATCAAAACTTTTTAGGCCATAACATATCAAATATTTCTCCAGTAGTAACTTAGAGTATTTTTTTTTTCGTATGGGGACCTCAACATTTGTAGAATATCTGCCAAGGGTGTCTGGAATTTAATGACAACTTTTCCTCTTCATTTAAAATTTTGTCATTTAATGGAATAATCAATATTTTATTTATTTTAGCCAAAAAAAATTTGCTATAAAAACTGCAAAAAGACTTACCACACCCCATGCATACCCCACATCCCCACATTAAATGTACAGATTTAAAAATAAGCCTAATGCTTTAGGTAGATACTTTTAAATAGTTTTTCTCCATTCTTGGACACCTCAAACACTGAAATAAGAAAATAGGTATCTACTATTTTTTAAACATCTTTGAACAATATTTAAAAAATCTATTATCAATAAATTAATGCTTTCTTTTCCCTAAAAAAATTACATGTCTTGATAATTATATGAAACACTTTAAATATTTTTTTTTTAAATTGTTAGATGCAGCTTTAAAAAAATCTGATTGTGTGTTTGTATTTGTGATACACTTAACTCTAGATGACTGTAAATACAGGTGCTTAACTAAATCCACATGTGTTACTAGAACTTTGCAGGGTGAAGGGAACTCTTTCCTGGTTGCTAATCCAGTCATGAGTGTGTTGTTGGGCCATATGCGTGTGCTGTAAACAGATCAAATGTGTGTTTTAAACAGTTCATGGTGTTAATTCCAAGTCAAATCATATTTGTTAACACAGGCATACATACGTAGGTCATGTCAGGTATCTGAAGTAAATTATGTTTCTTATAGCTCTTAATACCATGTGTCTTTTATTCATAGCGAGACAAGTTTAAATAAGCATGTAGCAATGTTATTTACATTTATAAGGCATCTTAACTTAATTTTTCATAGTTCAGTGGCTGCTTTTAAAATGGCATAACTTCAATAACCATTAAGTTTGTTACATTTCATTCATAACATTGGTAATAATTAGTCACTATAACCTGATTCTTACGAAAAGCCTTCTGAAATGTCTTTTTTCTAACCAGAACACTACTATAGGCCTACAGTAGGATTATTGTTGTAAAAAAAGTCCTCTCAGATGGTTAATCTTAGTAAATTCAGATTATATATATGAAGCTCTATTCAACTTCTAAATGAGGTACCCCCATCAATAAGCACTCAAAGTAAACGTCAATATCATCTACTTTGATTTATTGGTAAAAGAAGGTCAGGGTTTGAATCTCAGCCAAGTGTAATGAGGATGTTCATTCCTAAATTGTTTTCCACTCTTGACTTCACTCACTTGTAGAGAAATTTTTTCAAATTTCTACTTCCCTCATCCTTATCTCACTAATGTGATTAAATTCAGATAGCCCATTGGACAGTAAGATGTGCCCCGGAGGATGCTGGGAGGGGAAGGTATAACAATTATGATTTTGACAATGCTTGTCCTAACAAAGCTTTTTCTTCTAATAATATTTCTTATTTTTCTATTTATGATTTAATATTTTATGAGCTCTGATCCAAGTGGCTAGTCAATACAAACTGTACGATTTAACAACCTATATTCTGTTTTACTTTTGTGACAGGTTTTGACTCAATCAGTTGTATCTTTATTTTAATACTGAAGTATTATAGAAAAAAAAATCTTATAACTAAGACATTTTATTTTTTCAGGACCATGATGCACAGAAGCTCAGGTCGCAACACATATGATGGGAAGATTGCTGGCTTGTATGACTTGGAGGAAACCCTGGGACGGGGACACTTTGCTGTTGTCAAGTTGGCACGCCATGTTTTTACTGGGGAGAAAGTTGCAGTTAAGGTCATAGACAAAAGCAAGCTGGATGAAGTCTCGAGAGCACATCTCTTTCAAGAGGTTGCCCATTTATTTCTTACTATACTTTTTTTTTGAACAATTAATAATTTTTGTTATAGCTAACAAATAAGTATTGTTGAAACCTTTTAGTGCCATGCCTATAAAGCAGGTGTGTCCAAGCACAGTCTGCTTGCGACCACTGAGTTGGTTCTGACCAAATCAAATAAATCAGATCAAATTGAAATACTTCAAATTGTATAAATAATAACAACATATTATTAGGCTTTTGTTTTTACTATATCAGGGCATTAGGTCCTATAAATTTCATGTATGGTCCCTCGCCAATTCCCCAAGAACTTATGCGGCCCTCAGCATGGGAACGGTTGGACATGCCTGCTATAAAGGATTTTTATGTGAAGAGTGCCACGAGTATGTCATCATTTTTTGCAAGTTTGTACAAGGAAAATCTCTAAATTGTTATTTTTGAAGCAATTTTTCTGATTGCTCTCACATTTTTATCTGTGTGTATTGTTCTATAAATGAAATGAGAAATGTTTTTGTTTTAAGTAAATAATAGACTCCTATTCTATCCATCAAGTATAACGTCAGAACTAGTGCAAATCTGGATAGCCAACCAGATTGGCTTGTGGCACTAAATGGATTAATAGGATTCTGATAGGAAGAAAGTCTTAGAAAGTACAAACATATCTTTTTGTGTTTATAATTGATAATATTTAACAATATTATTACCATAATGTAATTTTATCACACACGTTTAAATACATGAAAATAGATCTAGTAGCTTTTACAACCGTCTGAAACCTTTTTTCCTACCAGCATCCTAATATAGCTGCACTCTTTTAGCTTAGTTTGAAGATACTTGAAATTATTTAAATATAAAAAGCAAACATGAACATGTACTTGTTTATAATAGGTCATCAATAAACTTGTTCACTTAAAATATATAATAATCAATGATAAATTTTGATTTAACTTTATTTTTTATCTTGACAGAAAAGTAATGCATGTTAATTACATGTTTAGGTGAGATGTATGAAATTAGTACAACATCCAAATGTGGTTCGACTCTATGAAGTAATAGATACACAAACCAAACTGTACCTTATTCTGGAGTTGGGCGATGGCGGTGACCTCTATGACTACATTATGCGGCATGACGCGGGCCTTGGCGAGGATAAGGCTCGGGAATATTTCCGTCAGATTGTCAGAGCCATCTCTTACTGTCACCGCTTACACGTAGTGCATCGGGACCTCAAACCGGAGAACGTGGTATTTTTCGAAAGATTGGGTATGGTCAAACTGACTGACTTTGGTTTTAGCAATCGCTTTAACCCTGGCCAGAAGCTAGAGACTTCGTGCGGATCTCTTGCATACTCTGCTCCTGAAATTCTTTTGGGTGATTCCTATGATGCACCAGCGGTTGGTAAGTTGGTTTGAATTTAATCTCTATGGCATTTTTTTTCTAAACATATCCTACTACACTTTCGTATTATACATTTATGTACTAATCATGCTAAGAGTTATAGGGATAAGGTTATATTTATAGAAAGTGTTCCCGCTTTTGCATGGAGAGACAGTGGAAAACCATTTGAGAAAAACCACCCTCAGTACACCTAACTGAGATTTGAACCTTGATCTCCCCATCATCGGCAGCGTAGCATCCTGTACTCTTATATGTAAATACTTGTAAAAACTTTAAATATGATTTTATTCTGATGGCCTAAATATGTGAGCTAAATATTATTTTGTAAATCTTGATAAAATCAGCATTTTATTTTAATTTTTAAAGTTTATCATCAAATGCCACTATGTTCTCAACAAATATTTAAAAACTGTTGCTATTACAAAGTGTGTAAAATTGTACTAAATTTAGCTACTGTGGCAGGCAGTGGCATGCGGTGACTTTTCTCAAAGAGGACTAGGTTTGACGACACCTTTCATTATGGGACTAAAGAGGAATACTCTCCACATAATATACAATATCTAACTTAGCAAATACACTTTTACAGGTCATAGGGTAGGCAATTTAGCTCCCTCCAACCGATTCACAGTATCTAGACATGAAATAAACAAACAAATACATAGATAAATGTAATGTTACTAAATTGGTTTAGTTTTATTGATTCTTTTAGCATAGCTGCTATAAACATGCACATGCACATGACATAACATCAATACATCATTAGATTTAAATTTCACAACTTCCCAGTTCACTGCTCACAAACACACTGATAATCCAACATCTGTTTTACCATGTCATGGATTACAGATATCAAGGTACTAAAAGTTAAGGTCCAATCACTGAACATTCCAATAAAAAAAATATTTGAATTCTACCTTAATTTGTATATTAGTGCAATCCTTCTGTCACCTTTCTGAATGAACTTGTCGATAACATCAGCATAGAATGATTTTTGACTCTGCAGTTCATCTAGCCTTTTTCAACTGATAACAGAGAAAGTGTGGAGAGCCTATTCTCGCCTATTCTTCTTATTTTCTATACGTCTCTTCAAAGTTGTTTCTAGCATCTTTGAGGTGAGAATTCGACTCTTTTACTTTATCAATGCAGTATTTCACATCTAAGGTTTTGGTTTGAATAATTTTGAATAATGTTTCGGTGAGAGAAAAAAGTTGCTAAAAACCTTCAGTAGAAAGGTGAAATCGAAATCTCTCAGTGCTGATACATACCCTTTAGCAGTCACGAAAGCATCAGTACCACAACTATCTGGATTTTCAGCAATATTCTCAAAAAACTGTATGAACTCTGTTTTATTTTCATTCAGCGTGATCACAATTCTGGAATTGTAATTCCACCTTGTACTGGCAATTGTTGGAAATCGCTTCTTTACCTCAGATTGATTAAGAGCGTTAATGTGTTTTGGTGAATGTGAAAAGACATTTGGAATGCCATTTAATGTCTTAAAAAATATCTTGCATTTTGTTATATGATTCACAGACTGAGAAATAACTAGATTGAGTTTGTGAGCATAGCAGTGGATGAAGAGTGCACCTGGGCACCTCTTTTTCACAAGCGTCTGTACACCATTTAAATGTCCAGAAAATGTAGCAGCTGCATCATACGCTTGTGCTAAAAGTTTTCTGCCGTCTGTGTCACACCCGGTTGTTTGATTGGAAGGTGTGCCGCTAGCCGGCACCTCGCTCGCTCTTAGGAGATGTGTAGTGAAGTATGGGACAGAGTAGTCGAGGTTGAGATATGAGACAGACGCAAGCAAAAAAAAAAAAGAAAGAAAGGCAGTGACAGTGTGTTAAGATAGGATAAGGAATAAGTGGATCCTTGTGTACTTGACCTTAAGGAGTTAAAAATAAAGCAAAAGTGAAATATGATATAGTTGCTGGCCTTTTGTTTTCTTTACTGAATGAAATGCTCTCGTGTGCCATAATAGCAAGAGTGGGCAGTTTGTGGCAGCAACACATCAGTACTTGGGATATTGGGGAAATGTGCCCAGTTGTATTAAAAAGGGTACAGTTTTTGCTCACACTTGAACCGAGAAAGGATTCGAAAAACATGCGCATTTAAAATAATTGCAGTGCGATCACTGCTGACATCTGAAAAAACAATAAATTGTTCATAAATGTTGCCATCTTTCACATATCGAAGGACTGTCGAAAGTTGAGAAAGCTTTGCAATGTCCGTAGTTTCGTCCAACATTATTGCTAGAAAAAATGCATCATTTATTTCCGACTTAATCTTATCCAAAATTACATCACCAGCACATTCATTGATGTTGTTTTGAATTTTGTTGGAGGTATCTTTAAACGCGCACCTACTCTGAAGATGAAAATCCAATTTACTATCAAATTTAGAAAGTAACTGCATTAGTTCAATGTAGTTTCCCCGGTTAAGAGAATCTTCCCATTCGTTGTGACCTCTGAATGGCAGCTTTTGTTTAGCCAAAATACAGCACAGATAAATTAATCGTTTCATTAGTTCCCAGTTTGAATCAACCTCTGCATTATGTTTTAAAACATTTAACCTTTTTTTTTCACTCGGCTGAAAATCTATTCTCGGTTTACTGACAGTTTTTAATCTAGTTATTTCGGATAGGTGTGAGTGAGTATTTTCATGGCACATCTTGGCTTTGTGAAAATTGCTGATATCACAAAAGCCGTTATTATTCCACACTCCCTGATTTGTTTCAAACAACACACAAGGCCAACAATACAGCCTGTTTTTTGATTTGCATGCATTTAACCATTTTGATGAAGTATAATATTCTGTTTTGAAATGACGTGTATAGTCTTTTATTTTTGTTTAAGCAGAAATGTCTGGAGTTGGCCTACCTTTCATTATTACTATCTGCTTTTCTTCAAAAGTGAGGGCTCCAAACTAAACTGCGAATAATCGGTCGAGAGCACAGCATTGAGAAATGTGATCGGCACTGCTACATCCCACTGAACTACCTTCACTAACCCCGCTACTTGTCTCAGGTCCCTTCCCCAAGCTTTGTTGTGAGGTAACAGTTTCCAAATCCGAATCCCCTTCCATATTTCACACTTTCAAACACTGTCAAACTAAATTGACAATCGAACACTTTAATACTTCACAAGACCTCTTTCATTAATAGGAACAATTTCATAAGCTTAACAGCCACAACACTACCACTTATAAGAATCAAACAAAAATTGCATTTACTTGTGACAGAGCACCAAGTGTTAGCACATAATCTTACTATACAGACGGACTAGGATGGCTTCAACTGGTCCTCTACCCGGGGAGAGCCAATAAGACTCTAGCGTTTTCGATGTTAACTGGCAAACTGGCAGAGGGGAAGGGGGTCGCGCAAATAGCGAGAATATCATCGAGTATTGTGACAGTGCTTCTGATGTTAGTGTGTTGTCATTGTAGA
>CABFWB010000009.1:625845-657373 GCA_902151455.1 Timema bartmani
GGGTGTTATGCTGTTGTAAATTCCACATGGTGCTCTCTTTACCGCTTAATTTTGATGAAGTGAACTTACTTTAGTTGCATGAACATGATAATGAAGACCTTACATTTATACATGATAACTTTATAAGACTAGGATCCAAAACTTATCCTTTTTTTTTTATAATGTGTAACTCTTTTTAACTAACATAATAATGTTAGCATATTAAACTAGGAGATGATTTGATTCGATAATTATTCAAAATTATTGAATAGTATTTGTTTCGATTCAAACTAAAAAAACCTGCTTCGTAGATGTCTTATCACTGACATAACGTAATTTTATATTATCCAATAACATTGAATGTTATTTATTTTTGAATAAGCACATATACTTGTGATGCAAAAAATGTTAATGTCCATTACATTATTGTAAGGAATAAGGTTTGTACATTGTGTAGCCAATAGATATTAAGAAGATTTACCATAATTTTATTAATGGCTTAATGCAGATTCATGTTAATTTGAGAGTAATTTGCGAACTATTGGTAGTCATATTAAAATATAATACTTGTGAATAAAATGTTTTGTCTTTTTTCCTCACAAATGTTGAAATTTTGAAATGGGATATGTCTTCCATTTATGGGCGAAGGTTGATTGTTATTGCCATATAATGCCATTATTTACTTTGTGTGTTCTTGTATAGTAATTATAAAGCTGTGTATTAGGCTATGGTTGACATTTTTCATGAAAGAAAAGTTTGTACTTTTTCCTTAAAACACTTTTTTGAATCTCTTTTATTTGTATTAATATTATTTAGATTTTAATTTAATGGGTTGTGCCAAAAATGTTTATAGCGTTTTATGTTTTTAGCATATAATATTTAATTTCATTTATATATTTTACAGATAAAATTGTCCACCCCAATAACATAATATGTACTATGCTACAAGAAAATGGCTGACAATTTGAAAATTGAAATTTTTCAACTAATTGAAAAATTCACAAATATTTTTATATGTGTTTTGTGTATTTAAATAGTTGTATCTATTTTATTTATTTAAATATACTTTACTTTATATCCATTATCGTTTCCAGCCTGTGGCTTGGGTCAGTTTCTTATTCAAGTCATATATTTTCCACTACCGGCTTGCTAGGCCTGTTGTAGCTTCATATGCCTTATAATCTATCTTAGGACAGGACAGGCACAACATCCAGTCCCCAGCTGTCAATTTATCAATGTGAAAGGTTAAACTCATATTTTCATCGATGATAAATTTTTGGCCATTCCGGGAATCGAACCCGGGACCCTTAGCTCAGTAGACAGACATTTTATCAACCGAGCTAAGGTGTCGGACTCTTTAAATATACTACATACATATTAATTTGCATAAAAATTAATATTCCCAATGCAGATAGCTTGGACAGATAGTGAGACAAATGCAAAAAAAATCTATATTTAAGGGTGTTCATAATAACAGGCCCAACTCAGCTCCTGGCTCACATCTATGTTTGAGTGTGTACACGCGCACGTGAGGTATGGGAGTAAAAGGGTAAATAAAAGACCTACGATGTGCCAGAAATATGTGCAGTGCATTCGTATTTGAATGATAACTTGAAATTTTCCATGGTGATGGGGGACAGAGTGACAAAAGTTTCTTGTTAATAATTATAGTATGTCCGTATTATGATAGAATAAAGATTTGTGTACAGTGCTTATCTGTGAAACCATTCTAAAATTGTCAAAAACGGCCTTTTCAATGCAGTTTTTATCCAAATATAATTTAATATCTCAACAATGTTCAGTATTAGGAACTTTTATTAACTCTTTATCTCCATTAATGTTAAATCATAACTTATCCGCGTGCAATAGTGTTGGTTTAACTTTACGATTAATAGCTGACTGTATCACAGAGTTTATTGGCATGTGGTGCATGCTCTTAATATACATTTCGTAAATCACTAAGTTAAACTTTACTTGAAATATTAAATCTTCGATATTAATTTTAATGTCAGAGAAATTTACCTAAAATACATTACATTATTCTGTGCACATTTGTACTTTTAATTTCATATCAGAAATTTGATATATTAATCATGTGCTAATATAGCATCCTCTACCAAAGTTAAATTAATATTGGTTGTTTCTGTGTATAGATTTTACATTGAATTAGTAACATTTGTGTATAAAAATAACATGTATTTATTGTGTGTGTGTGTGTGTGTGTGTGTGTTTGTGCCAATTGAGAAGACTGGGTCATGTTTGTGTGGGTGTGTGTGTGTGTGTTGAAGAATTGGTTCAGAAAATCAAACATTATTGTAAATTGATAATAAACTATCTCACCAAAGCTTATAAAGAATATTTATTAATTAAATGCATTCAAATATGTAATTTACTCACCCAACAATTTTAGAGAACCTTATTGATATTAATTGTGAATATTTTTTAATAATTCTTAATACAAGCTTGCTAAGCTGTTTTCTTTGTAATTTTTTTGCCAATTAAATCACTCCACTTCCTATCTAAAATAATCACTGCATTTAAAATAGTTAACTATGTTTTGCTTGAATTTTTATTGTTGAGGAAAAGCTCAGGTGTCCGATATTTGAAAGTTACAGCACTTAAAACTTAACACTTGTTAATAAGTTTCCACAATCATTTAAATACAGATTAAGATATATACTTATGCACATATTGTGTAATTTCCAGCCTATGGCCAGGTCACTTGAGTAAAATGCCTCCATCTTCCTCTATCCTTCCACCATTCTTCCTCCTTTAATTGATTCCATTCTTTTTTTCTCACTTGCACACTTTCTGTTATCTACTACTCCCATTGCTTTCTTGGCCTTCCTTGCTGTTTTATATCGCTAAAACTTTAATAATGCTCTTCTCTCACTTTCTTTTATATTTACTTTTATATCATTGGCATTTTTAAAATAACACATTCTACTCCACATATATTAAAGGTAATCAAAATATTTCTTATTTTACTTATTCAAGATTAATTAATTTAAGTTATTTAGGAAAATGGAGAGAGGGAAAACCAAAGGAATATAGAATTATTGGGGTCACTATACTTGATATTTGGGGCTAATTTAGCTTTAAATTTGTTTATTGCAATAATAAATATTCAAATATGCATTAACATTGAGGTATTGGAACTGCTCTAGAAAATATGTTTTCCCACAATAAATAACATAAACTAAATTAACAACATATAGGAAGGATCCTATAAATTATATTCAAACACACACAAAAAAAAAAGTGGAAATATCCTTGGCTTGAAGATAAACTCTATACAAACTAAAATGTATGTGTATCTTTAATTGGGTAAATTACCCGCCTTGGTGGCGTAGTTGGCTAACGCGCCAGTCGTGTTGAGCCAGACCACCAAGGACGGGGATATCGAGGTTCGAATCTCAGTTGGGTGAACTGGGAGTGGTTTTTCCAAAATGGTTTTCCAATCTCCCTCCACGCAAATGCGGGTTCACTTCCTCTAAATTCAACCTTCCCAATTCATAATCCATTAGTGTAATTAGTACTTAAGCGTATAACCCGAACGGGTAGTAAGACGCGGTGCTAAATAAAAAAAATTGGGTGACTAGATGTATTTTTATTTTTCTTGAAATGATTTGTTTTAGTGAAATGTGCAATATTATCATAGTTATATTTATTATAATCAAAAGAAATATAAATGTATTTACTCATAAATTTCAGTTGCTAGTCATATTAATAATGAGCTTATTTCTGCGATAGTATAGTTTTTTAAAATATATATTGCATTTGCAAGCATGCAAGGGGGTTGGGTGTAAAATCAAACTAGGCTATATTTATCAACACACTTACACCTGTTTATTAAAGCCTTTCCAATAAGTATATACATATTTTTTTACACCCATTATTGTTTCCAGGCTGTGGTCTGGGTCAGATTTTTATTCAAACCATATATTTTCCACTATCGGCCTGTAGTAGCTTCATTTGCCTTAATCTCTTAAGTTAAATACTAGGACAGGCACAAAATCCCGTTCCTGGCTCTTAATTTATCACTATGAAAGGGTAAACCCACATTTCACCAACAATACATTTTTCGGCCATGCCAGAAAAGTAGCCCAGGACCCTAAGCCCAGTAGGCAGACCCTCTACTGAGCTAAGGCGTCGGACCTTTTCTGATAAGTATGTGTTTGTGATAGTTCTACAAACTTTTTCCAATACCTTTTTGGTATTTCTTGAAGCGTTTTCTGAATAAGCTATCACAAAAAATGTGTATAATTTTATTCTACTCGTTAAACATTCATTTTGGTGTTAATTTCAATACCAAAAAAAATTATGAATGTATCAAAACAAAATATATCTTTTATTTATTTAAATTTTATTAAATGCTATATATTTACATGTTTGGCACTATTAAATTAAAGGCTTCATATACTTATTAAATAATTTTGAGAACTTTGTTATAAATTCCCTAATATAATTAGGGGTGTGTGATCCTCAAAAATTCAAGGTTGTGTTGAGTCTTAGTAGTTGTTTGAACTCAACCTGAAAAAAAATTATAATTCCTCAACATTTCCTTCTGTCTGATTAAAAAAAAAAATTTCACTTGTATAACTATATTAAATTTAATTTAAAACCTGAATTTGTGTGTGCATAACTTTTTTTCACAAACTATGTGACTATTTAAAATATATGTTTGTGTTAACTGTCTATGTATGGATCTTTAAAAGAAAAATCAACTCAAAATATTTCTGGTACAAATATTTCTCTACATTAATTAAACCAAAATAAAACTGTTTTCATTCAAATTCAACTCAGAAGTTAAAAATGTTTTCTCGCACACCTCTAAATATAAGTATATTCATTCATGACAGATAAAACATAAGTTTTTATTACTATGCTGCAGCTCCAAACTACATGAGATTTGAACAAGCTCACAATAAAATTACTGCATTAGTTTACTAATCTATTTAAGGTATTCTCAAATAATTGAAACTCCAACAGGCTGCCTTAACTAGGCATTTGGTTAATATTTATTTTATTAGTCTTAAATTGCTTGTTTTATCATAACGAAAAAGTTTGTATCTCCTAAATTATGTGAGAATAAATATACAATGGGCAAACAATCCACAAAATAATGTTAATATTATATTAAAAGGTAGAAAATATTGTTATATTATGTGAAAATATTTTCTGCCTGGAAATTTATCTGACCAATTTTACAATAGTAAATACTGAACACAAAATTATCGTCCATCTATCAAAATGTAATGGTTACTAAGAAGTTTTAAGATAACTTTAAATATACTTTTTGACCTTAATTTAAACAACAAATTACATTTAAAGTTTGAGCTCTTATTAATACTAGTTTCCATTTATTTATCTCTACACAAAAATATGACATTCCTCACCTAATATACTTTAAAACTTTTGTTTGTGTGCACTTTGTGTATTAAGATATGAAAAGAAATGTGTTCTTTCTATTTTTCCATGAAATGACAGCTTTAGAAACTACTTACTCTATGGCATTAGGAACACTGAAAGGTCATTGCTGCACTTAAAAAGTACGCCACCTATCCCTTTTTGAGCTAGTTCCATCCCGTCCTTATTACACCCTATGAATATCTTTAGCTAGTTCTATCCAGTTCACCTCATTACACATTATAAATATCTTGAGCTAGTTCTATCTGGTCCACCTCATTACACATTATAAATATCTTGAGCTAGTTCTATCCGGTCCACCTCATTACACATTATACATATCTTGAGCTAGTTCTATCCGGTCCACCTCATTACACATTATACATATCTTGAGCTAGTTCTATCCTGTCCACCTCATTACACCCAATCCTTATCTTGAGCTATTTCTCTCTCATTACAACCTATCCCTATCTTGAGATAGTTCTATCCAATTCACCTCATTACACCCAATCCTTATCTTGAGCTAGTTCTATCTAGTCCCTCTCATTACACACCCTCTCTCTTTTAGCTCCATTCTAATGATTAAAACACTTAAAATATTGTATCGGTCTATTAAAAACATCTTTTAGAAATGAATAGCTTAACATATGTTTGCTTCTCTTTAAAATTGATTTATTTTCTTATGGATCAAGTCTTTGATGGGATCATAAACTAATACCATCTTTTAATAACCTATCACATGCATAAAGAACATGATAGAAATGTGTGGTTCATAGTCCTAGTATATAAATTGTATGTGGTCATCTAGTTTTCATTTAAGTTATTTTAATCTGCCATAGTAAATAAATTGTAATAACAAATATTAGGTTTTCTATATATGTTGGAATTAAGATATACATAAAATTTCAAAGTACATAGCTACTATCTTATGGTGTATAAATTTGTGGTATTCATCAACATTTAAAGTTTTATTACAACAGCCCCCTTTTAAATTTATTTTGGAATCGTCTTAGGTTCGATACTCATTTCCAATGGCTAGAGGTGACTTGGATATCATTATTGTTGCCAGAATATAAATATTTCACACCTATTCACAACACATACTTTTTGTAGTGCTATAAGCATATTACACTCCTATAAAAACAGCCATTCTGCCCAACAGATTCAGAAAGACCTACATTCTAAGGCAACTCATGGCCACACTTGAAAAGTTGTTTGTTTTTGCTATCAAAGGGAAGTGTATTATGATCTTTATTAACTCTTTCATTAACAAATACTTGGAAAATAGGCTTTATCTAAAGAGCATTTGCTAGTTTCTATTTACTTGACATGCTTAATTATCTTACTTACTAATTCCTATACATTCACTTAGCTAAAGGTTTAAATACTTTCACTTCAATCTTTGTACTCCAACCTATTCCTCAATTTCACAAGTAGTATTAGTTTATTTATAATTTTAATTCATATTTGAAATAGCTATAAACTCTTAAAAAAACATTATAAATTGTTGCAAATTTGTATTGCTCTCAAGTAAGAGTCTTCAAGCACCAGTTTATTTCATTTGAGTCAATCTTGAGTGAGCTTTTCATAAAACTCCCAAGTATCAAGTCGAGCTTGAGTTTAATAGATATATCATTTTAAAACTTGATTGTATAAAAGAATATATATATATTAAATTTATCAAAGAAATTAAATTTTAATAAAATATATTTTAAAGAAAAGTAATGTTTTAAAATTTAAAATAAATTGTTATTAAATAATTGAAAAAATAAAGCCATAATAATAATTAATAAATCATAGGATTAACTTTTAAGTATATTTTGATAGGAACAGAAAAATTACAGTCAACTCTTGATTTTACGACCCCGGGAATACCGTCCCTCTCGAAGTAACGACCCTTTTTGGGGGAACCATGAAAAATGTGGGAAATAGGTCAAACATTCTAAGGAAATTGGCCGTAAAATATGTTTGTTGCACTTATTTAAGTTGCTGGGTTGCAATTATTTTTGTGACCGCTGTATTACTAGTAACTGGGGTAGGTCAGGTATAAAAATATACACCACCCTATCAATGCCAGCCAATAGCACTTGACTCTGTCCACCCCCTCCCACAAGCAAGACAATGTTTCTCCGCACGCGACTGCCCCCTACATCACGCGCCAGGCTTGTTTTTGCCATTGTTATTTCGATTCTCGATTTGGTTACGTTTTTGGTTTGATTTTGTGAACGATTTTTGACGACCCACGCTATTTTTTTTATTTGATACGAACTTATAATTTCGACATAATGAGGGGAAATAGGACCTTCTTGAAGCTCATGAAGGAGTAGGAGATCATCCAGGAAGTGTATGAGAAGAAGATTACAAAGACTGAGATTGCGCAGCTGCATGGCATCCCGAAGTCGACACTTTTCAAGATTCTCAAAATGAGAAAAGAAATTGTGAATGCAGTGCAGAAGCAAGGCCACAATGTAATGGCCAAAAATTTGAAGGGTGCGATGCACGCGAATCTGGAGCAAGATATGCTAGAGTGGTTCAGCCAGCATAGAGGGCAAAACGTGCCTATAAACGGACTGATGATGCAGAGGAAGGCCGATGAATTTTCCCTGAAGGGAGGTGTAGAAAACTAAGTGTTCATGTGGGGGGCTAAAGCGTTTCAAAGTGCATCACAGCACATCCAGCCACAAGGTCGTCGATGAAAGCGCATCGGTCGACCCAACATCGGAGAAGGAGTGGATGCCCTTGCTCCGAAACATCCTTAGGTGCTATCAGCCTCAAGATGTATACAATGCTGACGAGCTGGAGATGTTCTACAACCTCATGCCAGATCACACTCTTGCTGTAAAAGGGGATAAGTGCAAGGGTGCAAAGAGGCGCAAGGAGCGCCTCACCGTCCTGTGCTGCAACATGGACGGCAGCGATAAGATGAAGCCCCTCATGATTGGGAAGTTCAAGAAACCTGGGGGTTTCGAGGGCAACATCCTACCTTGTGATTATGATTTTAATAGGAAGGCACGGATGACCTCGGGGGTGTTCACAAGGTGGCTTCAAGGCTTCGATTTGAAGATGGACGCCACAAATAGAAAAGTCGTACTCTTCGTTGACAACTGCCCCGCACATCCTGCTTTCGACAAACTCGGGAACAACGAGCCGGTGTTTCTGCTAAAGAACACCACCAGAATGATTCAGCCCCTGGACCGGGGGATATTCCAGCAAGTGAAGGTGAAGTTCCGCGAGATGCTTGTGCAGAGTTTGGTGTGGAATCTTGACATGGGCAAGGAGGTCAAAAAATGGGACGTGTTCAGGGCCATAGAGAGAATCGTCGTCAGTTGGAGGGCCATGAGACCGGTGGTAATAGCCAACCGCTTCAGACATGCATACTTTGTCCTACCATTCAACGAAGAGACTTCAGTCTATATGCTTCCTGCCGCTGCCAGCAGCAAAGACCCAGACAACCCACCGCCAATGGACGCCAATTCTCAGCCAGGCCCCTACATGGAACCGCAGCTTGGTTCATCAACAGCACCTTCGTCTGCCCCCTTGACTTTCACTCGGCCGTGCGACGAGGAAACTTGCACGTATGAGGAGTACATAGCAGCAGCAGATGACATCACAGTTTGGGGCACCCTCGACAACGCTGATATAATCAAGGAGCAGCAGGAGTCCAACGATGAAGAGAGGGAGGAAGAAATGGAAGAAGAGCCTGAAGACATCCCCACAACGAAAGATGTTCTGAAAGCTGGGGACGTCTACTCAAGAGCACTTAAGCGCCAGGGCGCTAGTGAAGAGCTCTGGGTCCAGTTCTATAATGTGATAGACTTCGTCAAGCAAACTGGCGCTAAGAAGAAGCAGGCCTCCATAATGGACATCTTTAAGAAATAGGTAGTTTTTTTCATGTGTTGTCTAAAAAAATGCAATTTTTACTATGAGGGTCGGGGGTGGAACAAAATCTGTTAAAATACCAATAACGACCCCTTCAGAATAACGACCCTTTTCCAGGGAACCATGAAAGGTCGTAGAATCGAGAGTTTACTGTAGTTATGATTCATTTCATTCCCATTAAGGACAGTTTAAAAAAACATTAATGAATATAGGGTTTGGCTGTACAGATTTATCAACCTTTTATAATTTAAACAGCCTCATTAAATCCCTGTCCATCAAGAGTATAGCTATTCACTTGGTACCGACCTCATGCCAGAGAAAAGTTTAACTGTTATCAATTTTAGGATGAACATAGTATAACTTTACTATAAGATGTACTTGATACAATCTTGCACTAAGCTAGTTGTGATCCAACAGCCTTACAGAGAGATGTATTTCTATATCTCCTTTACCTAAACCTCATACTCTCCTCCATTCAACACCAATTTACTCAGTTGCTGATCTTGACATTCCAATAGCAAGTTGTACACTACCGGCTTTGTTGGGTTCTTCCTCCCTCTTTGCAGTATTTATTTAAAGCTTGGCTTGCCCTCAAAATACAAGTACTTTACAGAGCTCTATTCTTAAGTAAAATGTTTGTTTTTCAATTTATTTATGGTTATATTTTTGTGACAAAAGCAAGTTTTTCTTTCATGGTTTTGGTTGATATGTACTGTGCATAAAATCATTCTGTACTATTGTGGTTGCTCAACATGCAACACCTGCTCTAAGTGCATAGCTTGAGAAATAGGGAAATAGTACTACAAAATATATTTATTGTTTTTTTTTTAGAAATGTGCTTAAAATTACAAATAAAATAATTGGCTGAAATTAGTTCTTTGTTTTAGTGTTAAAAGTTGAACAACAAAAGTGAGAACATATGATTGAATTGATACTTTGTTTTGTTTTAGTGTTAAAAGTTGAACAACAAAAGTGAGAACATATGATTGAATTGATACTTTGTTTTGTTTAAATATAACTAAATAGTTAAGTAAAAGTAGCTAGCTATTGGCAAGATAATAAACAATATGAAAACAATTTTAGTTATGTGTTGATTTTTTTTACACAAATATATTGTATTTTTTTCTCTTGAGTCACAAAATTGACCGCCTCTGTGTTCTAGTGGCCACAGTTCTGGCTACAAATCTATAGGTCCCAGGTATTATCCCTGGGGCTTCCAAATTTTTCTTTAAAGCAATGGGTCTGGAACAGGATCATTTCAGCCTCATGAAGATGTTTGAGGAGCTATTTGAATAAAGAAGTAGCTGCTCTGGTCTAGAAAACTGAGATTAATGGCTGGATGGTTTGTTGTGCTGAACACATGACACAAACTTTCTGAAAATGTTGGTTCTTATCTTCGCCACATGCATCCAGGGTGGATTTACGACTCTGGTGCCCATAGGCACTAGATAATTTGCCGTCCACTTTTCCTACCTTAATTTCTAACCTTCTAAATCTCTGTTTTCCCCCTACCAGCTTCCATACACCGACACACACATATCACATACACAAGTGTTATCTGTGGAATAACAGATAAAAAGTGCTTACGTTATTTGATAGTTTATTATAGTGAGGTTTAAAAGTATTAAGAATCTAAGCAAAGACTTAAAAAGTTGAAATAAATATTCTTACACCATCACAACACACAAATACACACTAGTAAAATAGTCGATATTAATATATTTTGCCTTGATTTCTGCTGAGCAAACTGGTCGATAATGCCAGACAACCATTTTATCCAATAAGTGATCTTCAATTAAAATGGTTGTCAGTGAATTAAGGCGATCCTCTGCCATGATGGTACACAGATACAACAAATCACAACAATCACACACATGATGAAGCCATAATATTATTTTTACTGGTAGAAAAAACTACGTGTTTCTTTCGTCATTCAAAATTTGCCGCCTCTAAAATCTGCCACCGGCACTTCGGCGATCTGTGGGATACTCGCCACTCCCCTGAATATTAATTGGAAAAACTATACGGAATAACTTTGCTACTGGTTTAAGGCTTTTGATTTTAATACTTCATGATCTCTTACTGTCGATTTTTATCTACAGCATTCACTAATTTGAGACGGATCGAAAGCACATTTTTTAGGAAATTCACTAGCATTTTTATGGAGAGATGGTGAAGAAACTATACCAACTTCACCCAGATCAGAGTTGATAACACCACTCAAGATCATGGATGCAGAGACAACCATTCTGACCTCTGTTAAAGTTATGCCAACATAATTGACTCGACTTGAGAAGTAGAGTTCACTGGGTAAAAAATGGGGAGAGGGGAAGGGAACCTTAAGTTTTATTGCATTATCTTCAACGACATGACACTCGACACTCGTTTCAGAAAGCCCAAGGATATCTTACAACTATGTACAGTCCACCATTGCTTGGCTTCACGCTTATACAGACTTGAACTATATTCATGAATAAGTTTTCACTCTTACTGTAAGCGTAAGCAGTAAACCTGTTTTATGTTTGTCACATAATCATTTTGTTACTGATCCAAATGAAAAATGTTAGTGTCAAAAGAGCAATATAGGTTGTTTTTTTTTTCCTTTAAATGTTTAAGCTCATATTTTTTAGATATTCATTACTGTTATTAGATCAAACTATTGTTACTAATCAATTCACTTTTAATATATTATGTAACATTTTATCCATTGTGTTATTTCAAGTGTACTGTATTTTAATGTCATATTTGTTTTTACTATTTGTATGTAATTTAATTTTCCCTCAAAAAAAAATATTTTTTTTTGTCAAGCTGGCCTTGTTATGATACATAAATAAACATCATATTAGTAATCATAAATATTATAACAGTAAAAATAATTTCACCCAGTTAATTATTTTTACTAATTAGAAGCCCCCAAAACCTTTTCCTTAAATTATAGTCATGTGTTAAATTTGAAATGTTTTTATGTACCCATCCAGGCTATCTGGATTTTTTTTTCTCCCTCCTATTGTGTCTTACTACCTGTTGAGACAATACACATCTACTAATTATGTTACACTCAATATCATCTGTAAGCAGACATCAAGTATTATGGAGAAAAGTTTTATCTGCTCTCTATCTCAGTCAACTGTTGCCAAATCTCCTTGCTTTCAGTAATGTCAGAAGGTGGTATGCTGGGGTAAAAAGGTGCTAATGGCAACCTCGACTAACCAGCATTGCGAAACTTGTCTTATATTTAAGGGAAGGTTGACCCAACGAAAACAAAGAGTGACAACACTGTTTCCCAATAGTATCCATGTAGTTTCCTCAAAGATGATATCCAGTGTAATGTGTTAAGGATAAGGAAAGTTGAATTGATAGAAAGTGTACTCACATTTGCATGGAGCAAGAGTGGAAAATCATTCAGAAAAAAACACCTTCAGTACACCCGACCAAGATTTGAACTCCAATCTCCCTATCATTGGTAGTCAAGCATATTGTGAGAGTGACCATATAGCCACCGAAACAGGCTATCTGTGATTAACTCCACTATTGGAGTATGGATCAGGAAGATAGAATTCAATGGAAATGGACCCACACTTGCTTGGAAGGAGTGTTGGAAATTATTAAGGAAAAACCAAGCTTGGTACAATTGTAATAATAATTTAATGTCTGCTAGACTGAGTTTGTAACTTTGTGTTCGTCTTGCATGGGTGGGGCTGGGTGGACCAAGAATGTTCCCAATTGATTGTATTGTTTGTACAGTGGCTATTCATTGTAAGAATGCTCGCACAGGTAGTCTCCCACGAATTTGTCTTTCGAGAAACCCCTGTTGCTATGCGTCTGAGCGATGGCTCTGATTGGTGCAGATTGTAGTGAGAGGAGGAACCTTACAACTTCTGTGTGAATGTTCTTTTTTATTTTAGGACAGAGACTATAAAAGGGTGGAAGACTCTGGACATGTAGTCCAGAAGAATATGTAAATGTATAAGGTATTTAATATTGTAGCAACAATGTGCATTTAACTATCACAATTAAAATAATAGTAATTAAATTTGATTATAAATACAAGTACAACCACTATAGAAATAAAATTTTAGAACAATCATCCAGAATTCTAATCTCCACCTCCTCATCACTGCTAAACCAAACAAGATGAGCTTGGTATTTGGTTACCTCTCACCATTAGTAGTAAATTACAAGTCAAATCACCTGCTTTAGTAGCTGCATGGTTTAAGGTTTTACTCTCACAATAGACTACATGGTGGAGAGATTGGGGTTTGAATCCCGGTCTGATGTACCGGGGTTCGTTTTCCATTATCCTGCCATGCAAATATGGGTACATTTTCTCTAAATTCAACCTTTCTCATTCATAACTTATTAGCTTAATTAGCACATATATAACCTGACCAGATAGTAAGACACATGCTTGGGAAAGTGGTGGGGGGGAGGGGAGGGGGTAGAATATAAATTACTTATTTATTCGATAGAATGAAATCCTGGTCAAGAGATTGGGTGGTAACTATCATTTTTATTTTTTCAAGAGGCAGCCATCAACTCTTTGTCCAATGGCAGCAATGTAAAGTGTGAACTATGTTCTTAGTTTCATTGTAAAAACCATATTGTGTTTGTTCCTTTTATGTGTTTCTATTCACCTCTCCTATACCTTCTTCCATTTATAATATATAATCAATATTTGGGGGTCTGCCAATCTCCCATTCGTTCAAAACTTCTTACTATTTATTAAACTGGGAGAACGTTTGACCATTCGAGAATAAAATATTCAATGCAATAACGTCTTCATAGTAAATAGCATTATATATATATTTTAAATATTTATTGAATCAAAAAATATATATTAGGCTGTACATTCATAAGATACATAAATATACTTTGGTACAAATTGTGTGGTAAAAATATTCACATTTAATATTTGATAAAACATATCTATGATAATGGTACAGTGTTAATATGATATTTTAAAGTGCAACAATGAAGCATAATTAATTTACCATGGACTAGGATACTGTTCAAATGGCTTGAACAATCTTTTTAAATAACTTTCAAATATGTTTCTCAGATTGTTTGGTATGTTTTGTTATTGATATTTATAATTAGTTGGGTTGTTGATACCTTATGTTATCTTTCATTCTAGACAGAGTACAGGATAATTACATTTACATTGCTTATAGCAAATTTAAATTAAAAATTGATCAAAAGTACATATAAAAGTATATTTTAATATAAACCTATTTGTGAGCTAAGTTTATTGATAGTTGTTCATTAATTTAAAAGTTTTTTAAGAGCACACTCATGATTAAGCATTTTATTGATATTGTTCCTAAACACAAATAAAGGGGGTATTGGATTCAGTATATTTAAGCTTTATATAAATGTGTGTATTTTCACACATTTCAAAATTACCTCTTCACACACATGTGCAAAAGCACACACTCATATAAATATAGCTTCTTAAAGATGTGATGGTTCCCATTTGTCATCTCTCATTTAATCATTTGGAGCAGAAGCATTGTTGAAATGAAATATTTAGTATTGGTAATCTGGACAAATTATGTTTTTATTAATGTTTTCCAGATAGCCCGAACACATACAAAAATGTGTTTGTTAATATGTGCCTAGGACCACTCTTATAGCAACTCCAAATTACTAGTATCACATCTCTTCTTGAACTATGCGAAGATTACATTTTGGCCTCACTAGGATTCAAAATAATGTGCCTCAATTGTCTTTACATTGGCTTAGGACTTCTATGTTGGTGGTTACAATACTTGAATTATTAACTAATAGTATGAAGTTATTGTATCAACTTCTTATAAAATGACCAACATATTAAATGAACAAAATCTTTCTGAACATCAAACAAAATTTAAAAAAATGATTATGGCTCAAGTAGAGATTTATCAGGCAGTGCTTCAGGGTACACTAACACCCAAAGATCCCAGCATTTAGTGACACATGCGTATATTTTCAAATTTTGATATTTGATACTATAGTTACCAAAATAGGACGCCTGCTCAGAAGTTGATTGAAAGATTAAGAAACAAGATTTTTTTAAAATTATTTCTACTCATTTCAAAAACTATTGAAAAATAACTTTGTATTATCCAATATTCATAGGAAGAACTTTTTTATCTGACAGCTAGAAAAGCTACTATATATATTTTCACCTACTCATGTCAGGTCATGTGATGTGCTAACACTTTTGATAGATATCATCAATACCTATTAAAATATCACTAATAATTTACTAAAATGTGTTAACTGCAAACAAATATGTTTAAATTTTCTTAAAAGTCCTCTCTACCAAAATCCTATGAACTTGTATTTATTTTTATAATGTAAATAATATTATATTGAAATTAATATTTAGCTCAGATTATCACTTATGAAAATTGATCGATGTTAAAATTTAGGATATAGCATTGTAAGGTAAGTTTAACTTTGGTATAATACTAGTAAATAATTCTAATACTTTACCTAGGACTAAACAAAAAACAAACAAAAAAACCAACCTTACAAGAAATAAGTATTTGATGCTACTACATTTTAAAGTATTCTGTTGTTATTTACATCATTATTTGCTTTATATTATTTGTTCAAAGTTATTTTGGATGAAAATCAAAATACATAATTGTATGGCACGGAGGTTTGGTATTGTAGGCCTACTACGTTCTTTGCCTAAAATATACTTATTTTGTTTCTCTTCCAGGTTTATCAAACCTTAAAAATACATTATAACTTAAATTTATGAACCCAGTAGGAAATTGTCTGCTATTTTATGTTCCATACTTTTTTAACATACAATAAATATAACAGTTTGTCATTGAATCCACAACATTTAAATGAAAGTGTTTTAATTCACTACACAACACAATTCAAGAAAATTATAGAAAAATGCCACAATGTTTCTTATTAAAAATTATTTCATTCACTCAACAAGCAGGAATTGTTTTTAAGTATGATATGTCAATCTCAATTTGCTATGTTGTGTTCTAATATAGCGCATCTCTACCCATAGAGTAATAATTGCAGCAGCATAGTCTATTTTGTCACTGTAGCTACTCGTTGAGACACTGGGCTCCAAGCTTGGCTATGACTGGTTGAAGATGAGTCGGCAATTCCAAGGGCTTTTTTACTGTTTTGTACAAATTCCTGGACAAATACAGAAAATATTGGGTGAGTGATACTTTTAACTAAAATGTATATTTAACATTTTAACTAGAGTTGGGTCGAATCCACTGTTTTACAGATCCGAATCTTCATTTTACATTCGAATCTCGAATCCATATCCAAATCTTGGAAAAAATCATGGAGATAAGAGGAAAAATTATAATAGAATAATAGAAAATACAAATAGTAACTAAATGTTAACATTCTTTCTTATAATCCCTTTATTATAACAGTCATACATTCAGCTAAGTGTTAAATTACTGGTCTGGGGCCTGGTTGTTAAGTTAATCCTATAATTATAATTGGTTCTGAACCACCAATCAGCAACACTACAGCTCGAAAATAAATTTCACTTTAAAAACTCCCCTCACTAATTTTAACAGACATCTTATTGGAGACATATCAAGAGGTTTTTTTCATCATGTAATATGTAAGAAAAGTTACCATTTTAATTAGATTTGCTATAAATTTATCAAGAAAATATAATTTTATTATATGTGTAGATAGAGGATATGTATTTGTAGGGTTATTTTTACTTTTAAATGGTAGAATTGGTGGGTTGGCTTGCATTACACATACTGTCATGCCAAGTTATCATGCTACAAATTACCTAATTAGTTCATAGTTTACCAAACAAATTTAATCCATACTTAAATCTCCCCTCTGTATTATTTACTCACTCACCATCAACCCTCTGCTCATGAAATAAGGCCGATTCAACCCATCATTTGCTTCACAATCTTCACAGAAGCAAAGGAATATTGTATCAATCGCCATCTAAAGATTAAATGCAAAATTAAATATAATGTATGAAATATAGTTATAAGTGAATCCTGAGCTAATTTATAGAAACCAACACACAGATAGTAGAAAATTAATTTAAACACTAAGAAAAAAATTGCTCACTTACTATTTATTTTTAATGCTAAATTATACTAGGACTGAATTGATTATTCTCTAAGATAATTTAATCAATTTATAGTCATGAAATCAAGCAGTTGATATTCCTCAAAACCCCAATAAAATTAAAAATAATCAAACACAATAATACTAACTATAAATGAGTTTGATGAATTAGGGTTAATTATTTATTAGTAATTTTAAGTGTATTGGTTAAATTTTTCAGTAAGATTCTTTTAAAAAGACATCAGTTTTATTAGCTAAAGAAATTCTAAATACATTTTAGTAAACATTCTAAAAGAATATTTAAAAGTAAGGAGTGGTTATAGTGAAAGTTAAGACTTAGCTAAGTTGTTCTAGAAAATTATAAAATTAATTTATAAATTAAGCAGTTAATAAAGTGGTTAATGTATTACGTGAAATTGACAAGCACTAAAATGTAATTTATATAAAATTTTCATGGAAAAACATAGTGTATGATATGAACGATTAGATAAAATTAAAATCCATCATCACTTAAAATATAATTCTCAAACGAGTTGATGAATAGTCTTAAAACATAAGTTGACTCATTAAAATATTAATTCAAAAAATAAAATAGACAATATAGCGTGATATGAACAATGTTCTTAAGTCGAGATTGGTTTTGAAATTAAAGAATAAAAATTAAGCTAACATCTGCCAAACTCTGCCAAATTCTAAATAGTTAAGGGAATTTTGCTTAGAAATAAGCTTTTTTATTTAACTGTAGGATTTAGATTTATTTAAATAAAAGAAGAACAAATATCCCATAAGCAAATATTTAAGGGAAAATGGTAAGTAATATTGGTTAGATATCAACCTGAAAAAAAAATTACTGGAAATCTTGGAAAATTTAAAAAATGTATTTTATAATATATTTTGATTGAACTTCCTAACATCATTCTATCAAATAAAATTTTAAAGCCAAGAATTTTCTGTAATCTACTCACCTCGTACACCGTAACAAAACAGTCGGCGACAATGAAAGCAAATAAACCAGCCAAAACAAGAGGCACCCAAACATGATGAATACCTTCCATATTCTGGAAAAACAACATCTCTAGATAAATCAATTCCCCGGTGATAGTATCAAAATAATAGTCTATTGAAGTGAAACTAATTACAATCTATTTAGTTTAATGTATCACAGAAAATATTAATTCATTAAGCTAGTATGGTATATTGTAGTGATTAAATACCAGGGCTTTGGAGTCAGTACGCCAAGCCTCTGACTCCGACTCCTCCATTTTTCTACTGTCCGACTCCTTCATAAATGGCTAATATATATTAATTAGTAATAACAAATTTACTGCAGTAAAATGCTCCAATATATATGACTTACTGGGAAGATTCTTTGAAATTGTGAATTCATATTAAAATAAATTTGTCAAGTCAAATTACAAATTTTAGTCCTAAATAAAAATAAAGTATAAAATATTATTATAATATTATAAGTTTTTATTTTGAAGCTGGAGTCGAAGTCATACAATTTTACCAACTCCAATTCCACAGCCTGTTATATTCAAGTGTAGGGATTGTATCTTGATATATATATACATACAAGCTATTTAAATGTACACTTTAAGGGTGTATGGTATTTTTTTAACCTTCCCCGTAATATTGGGGTAGCTAATATACTCTTTAAAAGTATCCCAGTTGTATTAGTACTGGTAACTATTTAAATTATTTCATCTCATGTTTATTAAAGAGATTATGAAATGGAGAACAGGTATACTCCGTTCACCCTGAAAGATGGAAGTGTTACCTTGATGTGTTACACTATAGCCCCATATGTATGTATGATATGCCTAAGTAAGCTAAGATTATTTTAAATAATTCACATGTTGATTGCTTGGATAATAATTTGCAGAAAATACCTACATCTAACATTTTAATTCCGATAAGAACTGTAGAGATCACAACCATAGCTTTCCCTAAGAATAACACAAAGTCTCCTACAGAGTTGATTGCCGCAACCCTCAAAGCATTTGCTGACAACAGTGAAAATGCCTGCTTCCCAGATCTACAAAAGCTGCTTCCATGAATTGCTGTAATTAAAAAGGGAAAAAAAATTAGTTTACATGCTAATAATCTAACTAAAGAAAAATTATATTAAAGCATATGTTTGTTAAAGTGTAGTTTTTCTAGGAGTTGTAATATATGATTAAATAAATATGAAAGAATTGTATCAAATGAAACACAAATGAAACAAAAAAAAAAATCAACAAATATTTACGATCACTTCAACATTTCCATGTTATGTGGCAGCTAGTAAAGGAGGATCTACTACTTCTGAGGAATATGCCATGCAGCATAAATATACTGAACTGTTTGTATATATGTGGTATGCTTTTTTATTTTTATTGGTGCTTCAATTTCTATAATTTTCTGATTTTTATCTAATGAAACAAGCGTTTTGCACTTTATTGAATAGTTAGGTACATATATATTTCTCACAGTTGTTAATACTGACTCAAAAATGTTTGCTCAAATAGGTCAAATAACCTAGTCAAGGTTCCAATCAGCACTTGTTGTATCTTCTAAGTGGGCCTTGGTATTGTCTCTTTACAATAATGTTGCTCTTTTCTACACTATGAAGAACTATTAAAATGAGCTCCATATCCATCCACCAGTTAAACATACTATGCTAACTAGGCAAGTGATGTTAAGTGACTTGACTTGACAAATAGCAACTATTTGTGAGGTGGATGACTACTTAACTTTCTTTTTATTCATTTTTTAACTGTCAGAAAAGGACCGAGTAATATAGTCCAATTTTAAAAGGCAGATCCTTTAAGAAAACACAAACATGTTAATTTTTTTGAAACCATTACTGGTAGTGTAATTTTATAGGTATTGATAATATCTATCAAGAGTGACAGTTACAGATCCCATGACCTGACCTATGAATACATGAAAGACGATCTTGTAACTTTTCTTGCTGTTAGATAAGGCTCTCCTATGAAAACTGGACTGATACAGGAGGAGGGTTTGAGAATATCAAAACGATCTGATGTGTTTATAGTGAGTTTCCAATAAATGAAAGGAATATGTATTGACTATAAATATTTAGGATGCTCATAGACAGGCCTCCAATAACTTTAGTAGCAACAGTTTTATCTAGTTCCGGATACAGGACGAATCTTTTAACACAAGCTAAAGCATTAATGGTAAATTGTTGAAATTTGTGTATTCTGAATTTGCGCTCACATGATCTCATATTAAAAAAGGTGTTACTTGTTATTTATTATCTTATCCGGCAATAGCGATGGTGAGTTTATGTGATCTTTATTTAATAAGTGGTACAGTAAAAGTCCAATAATAAGGCTCGAAACTTTGGCAATACCAGGTTACCAAATATCCTGGATTATCGGAATATATCACTGTAATTTGGTAAAACTGGGGAAAATAACTTATAAAACGGTCATGGTTAATATGTAATGTAATAATTTATGCACTGACAAAAACAATATTTCTTTCAGGCAGTTGATGATGTATTCCATATGTTTTTGTTTCATTCCTTTAGCCATATAAACACTTTTACTTGGTTTAGAAAACATTTTAAAGAACTAGACATGCAATTACAATCAAGCTATACAATACAGAATATCGCACTATCTCACAAATGTAAACAAAGACTGACTGGCAGATGAATAGTGTTGGTGTGAAGCCAAAATACGAGTGGTGGGGGTGAGAGGGGGATGTCGGATATCAGACTTTTACTGTAACAGATTATTTTAAAGGCATCATAGGTCTTCAAAAGGAATATGACTGTGTACACAGTGGCTAACAAAACACAACAAAGACTGACAGGCTGATGAATGGATGGTGCTGGTGCGAAGCCAAAATATGAGTGGTGGGGGTGGGGGGGGGAGAGGCTACGTCTGCCGATCTATCAGGGGTGTCGAATTATCGGACTTTTACTGTAACAGAGTTTTTTTTAAAGCATCATAGGTCCTCAAAAGGAATTTGGCCGTCTACGTAACTTAATAACCACAACAAATACTAAAATCCATATATTTTGGATGGATTACCTGTTTGAATGTATGCGTTCCTAGTGAAGAACATGAGGAATTTCTCCAGGAGATAAAGGCAACACTGACAACACTTTAACAAACATTTTGTAACAGAGTTGTCGTAACCTTTGAGGCGGTTCTGTACGAAAGTTAGCACAACTCTAACCATTTGCACCATAGCTATCAGAAGGGACCCCATGGCGACAGTGCCCAAGTGATAGCGCACCAGGTTCTTAAAACTCTTTAAGATTGGGGAATCCAAACTGCTCTTGTTCCTAAAACATCAATAACATGACTTGCGTTTAAAAAAAGGTTCATTATCTTCTAAGAGTCTTCATAAATTCTAATTGTCCGTTGTAATTTTTTTTTCTTAGGTAAATAAAATGCACTTTTTGAACCGACTGATAAAATAAGCACATGTCTTAAAAAAACTAACTTTAATCTAGAACAAACACATCCACCCCTTCTGCCCCCACCCCACCGATTATTTTGGCCATGTCGAGAATCAAACTCGGAACCTTTTTCTCAGTAGGTTGACATGCTACTGACTGGGCTAAGGTGTTGACCATTTTTTTAACTAACCCTCTTGTAGAGTATAAATTTTATCAAATTAATTCTAGTTTAGTTTGCTTTTTAAAAGTTTAAATACATTTTCTTAAACTTTTATCTATGAGCCAAAGAGTAATATATGAATTTAGCATGTTTGAAGGATTTTTTACTTTAATCATCAATTATACATGTAAAAAATATTGTTTAAGCAATAGATTTTTAAAAAAATCTTCAAATGGGATCTAGATGCATTCACTATTCATTCATTTTCTTCCCCTTCAGGCGTTTGGGGGCAGGTGCACCCTGATTACCCTCCCTCCTAGCCCCCTGCCCAAAATGTAACAATGGCTATGGTCTTAGTTTTAACAATCATTGGAAAATGTATTTTTTCAAACTCGAGGGGAACTGGAAATCATTGTAAACAGTGGTTTTACTAAGCCCATATTCAAATCTTCATCCTTCTTAATATATAGACACACACAAGTGTTAAGAATTAAATATAGAATTTTAACTTTACATAAGCTAAATAATATCATGTTGTACCTCTATGATACATCCATCAATGTTTCCAGCCTGTGGCCTGGGTCACTTTTTTATTCAAACCATATATTTTCCACTACCAGCTCGATAGTCCTGTCGTAGCTTCATATGCCTTATAATACAACTTGAGACTAGGACAGGCACAACATCCAGTCCCCGGCCTTTTATTCATCACTGTGAAAGGGTAAACCCACATGTCACTAATGATAAATTGTTCAACCATACCGGGAATCGAACCCGGGACCCTTAGCTCATTAGACAGCCACGCCACCTACTGAGCTAGGGTGTCGGACTTGTACCTCTAGGGTAAATTGATTTAATTGTTAGAATCTATGTGATTTTACCAACCTGTAAAACTGATATTTATGTTTGTGTTTACATGGCGATAGATAATAAGTTAACATAGCACTCTGCTATATTTTCTTTGTTTGATGGATACGTGAATCAATCAAATAAAAGCTTACCTCGTAAAGAACCATTTGGAAACAGCTCCAGCTATTACCATATGTTGACAGCCCATGATAAATTGGGTGAACCAAAATAGACCGAAAAGGTTATACCATCGAGTCACCTAGAAATATTAACAATACCATCATATAACAACATTTAATTTCTGTTTAGTTCCTTACTTGATTAAAGGTAGAATTAATTTTAAGATTAAATTCTAGATCATTGAATCAACACATTTATATTTTGGTTTGTTTAGTGGAACAAGTGATTTGAATTTTTTTAAACTAGCAGCTCCGGTCTATAAAACTGAGATTAGCAGCTGGAGGGTTGTGCTGACCAGATAACACTCTTTATTCACAGAATTTGGCACGATATTCACCAACAGACGGTGAGTTGGTATGGCTTGATTGCTGGCCGAAGACTTGCAGGTTTTTTTTAATATAAGGCCTACAGTTTATAAAATTATGTCATCGGAAATAGTAGTTGACATTATACCATTGAAACAATTACCAGCAATTTAGGAGGCTGGTAATGGCTTTTAAAAATCCATATTGCCTGTGCTATCATTAAGAAACATATTAACAACGTAATATCTATTTAGTTTAAAACATTAAATAGCTAGGTATATATAAACTTCTTTTTTTTAAATAGTATGACCACTTATAGTTTTTGAATTACCTAAAAGGAGTTGAGAATGTAACCTAAGGCAAGTGAAACTGCTTAGCATTGATACTAAATAATAGATTTGACTGTACCTTCATAAGAGTATCTTTTTTGTAGTAGTATTTATCTATTCCCGTAGCGTAAAGAGAACCAGAGCTCTCCACAAGAATGCAGAAAAACACCCAAACAGCCACAGTACAGGCCAGCATAAAAAATGTCTGTAAACAAATATAAAGGTATCTCATTACTACCAACATGCTATAAAACTGTATCTAATATAATTCCAAGGAGATTAAATCCAAATGCAGAAGAAATAATTTGGTATCATCAGTGTGGATTTCGACGAAATAGATCAACTATTTGACAAATATTATAAAAAAAGTGGGAATATAACATGATGTTTCATAAATTATACATAGTGTATAAAAAGGCCTATGATTCAGTTAAAAGAAACAAACTATATGAAATGTTAGTTAAGTTCGGGATACCCTAAACACATGTCAAGCTAATTGAGGTATGTTTGATTGATACATGTAGCAGGGTACAATGCTGCTATTAGGATACACAATTGATTTAGCTTTGTTGGACAAGAGGAAGATGTGGCAAGAAATGCAAAGATATTATCAGAGGCTAGTTAGTAAATAAGTTTAGAAATTAGAAGTGAACGCTGAAAAGACTAAATCCCTCCATCATCAGTAGGTCACACTAACACAAGAGTAACGCCTTAGACCATTCGGCCGCTGAGGCTAATTATTTGTTTATTCTATTTTATGAAAAGTTGGAAGATGTACGTTAGCTAGGCCATGGGTCTGAAAGTAAGTCTGAAAACCACGTAGTGCACCAGTTTACTGGCCTAAGGGCTCCAACTCTTGTAAAAGGCTGAAAATGTATCGCTGTGAAATTGTTTTATTCATTAGAGGTGAATAAACAATCTAATGTATTGTCATTGGGTTTCTTACATAACTATTATAACTATTCAAATACCCTAAAGAGATATTAAATTTGTAAATAAATTATTTTTCATCAACTTTTAAAAATTGACAAATATTTTTTAAATGTATAGTTAGCATTGTATTTCTCTAAAAAAATAGAACCATGAACTATTACATCAAATAAATATTCATATTATTCGCAACATATCTACAAAATATTGTAGAATGTCAACTTACAAGGAATGGTTCGAATAGCAGAAGTGGCATATTATGTATAGCTTTCCCAGCTTCTTTGAACAGCGTTATCACAAGTGCGATTCGTTTCCTCATCACTAAGATCACTAGCAATACTATTACCTGCAATAAAAATAAAACAATTACTTATCTATTTTAGGAAACAGAAATAGATATAATTAATGTACATGTTAGGCCCCACACATCTACAAATGCATAGCCTTTTTTTTATTCCAGTAATGGGGCATTGTTAGGGTAAGAAGCAGAATTAGTTTAATCTGTGTTAGTTTAATCTGTGCCTTTGAGTGATTTCATCACTCAGTGGAACACTCATTGGCCGGGTATCAACGGAAATAAACTCCAATGTGAGGTATCTAAAGCAGATCCTATGTGTGATTGGTCAAATGAGGTCCGGGTGGAAGAGAATATCACACGTGCAGTTTAAACAAGCTCTGCTCGCTCTGGCAACATTCCATGACACACCACTGATATTCAGTTTATCTGTAAATATTAATCATTTGAATGTTTATAATGAAAATTAATTTTTAAATATATAACACAGCCAAACATGTTTTTGAGTAGTTTATGTAGACTACTGCCGAAAAAAGCGGAACAAAATATTTAAGTGATCTTACATATGAATACTTGCACGACCAACTGTGATAACACAAGAGCATAATTTTAGATCAGTGGCACACCCACGTGGCTGTATCTTATTATTTTGGAAAGTGAGCTTTGAAACTATTTATCTTCAAATAGGCCTAAATGTGAATGGACTCTTTACAATATCCTTTTATTTTTAAAAAGCTGGAATTTTTGAGAAAATTGAAAGTTCTATAACTCACTTATTCGAAATATACCACTCCCCAGCAGCCAATCATCACTGTTCGTGATTCTCAAACCTTCTATACAGGCGCCCAATTACACCGCACTTTCCTACATTGGCTTTAGGATCTTTCAAGAAAATTCTTAGTCTCCTTATAAACGATAACTGTGTCATATGTTGTAGTTCTTGGGATTTATTGAACTGTGAAAGGACTAGTTTAAATCCTGAATTTGTTGGTGATCTATTATTGTTACTGTAATTTTATTATTTAGTTAGCAAAAGGTGTGTGTCACCACAAACTCTGGTGTATTCAATAAGTTGAGTCTATAGTCGATTCAAACATAGTTTTTGCTAACTTTTATATTTTTATATGTAGCACCTCCCCTAAGTGCAATTTCAATAGCCCCCACCCCCTTCACCCTCCAGACCATAATTCTGGGTGCGCCATTGTTGTAAACTAAAAGCTTATTGCTACGAAATACCTACAGATTTTAATGATAATATTAGCAATGATAGATGCTACAAAATATGTTGAAAAAGTTCTTTGCTGCTGTTTAAAGTGATTAATCAGGACTTACAGTGATAATAGTAGCAATAATAGCTGCCACAAAATAAGTGGTTACTGTTCTTTGGTTGACTTCTTCGTTAACTTTACTCCCACTAAAAGCATCCTTCTTTTTCTTCCAAGTAATCCTAAAAATGTTGAAAAATATATTTTATAAATGAAAATTGTGTGTGTATTTGTATAGCAGTGCATGTGTATGTTGGCAACTTAACTAAAGGATGTAATTTTTTTAATATACACAAATTATATACATGGAATAATAATCCTGCTATTATATAAGTACTAAAATCAAAGGTATCTATTGGAATCTCTTTCTTCCATAGTTAAAAATAAAATTGTATTCTTTTTTTGGTGTTGCATCTTACTAGCCATTCGAGCTATACACCTATGTACTAATTACGCTAGTGTATTAAGGATGAAGAAGGTTGGATTTAGAGGAAGTGTACCCACGTTAGTGTGGAGTAAGAGTGGAAAACCGTTTAGTAAGAATCGCCCACGGTACACCTGACCGGGATTTGAACCCCACTCTTTTCATCATCAGCGGGCCATTCTATTGCGAGAGTGACACCCTAGACCATTTAACCTCCGAAGCAGGTTCACCAAATAACTACTTTATGAAAATTGTAATTTGCTTTATTACAAATATACATAAATAAATTAAAAATATATCTTAATAATAAATTAGAAAACTATAAAGATACCTGGTTTGGCTGGACTATGATAGATTAATATGTGTTCATCAATCTATTTTACAAACAAACCCATTAAAAATAGGAATAGTATTGATGTTATGTCTGAGTCTAGTGTAATTTACCATAGATATATGGTCCCGGCAATGGTAGCTATGACCACACCAACTAGGACCAGCCACACCATCACTCCGGCCAAGAACCGGAACAGGATTAGGATCACGATGCAGAATGCTTCAAATAGATTACAACACATAGTAAGAGTGAGAACATTTCACGACCAGGATTATTATTATTATTATTGTGGATGAAATTCAGTTATCAGGATTATTTTGAAAAAATATTTCTAACTGAGATTCAAAGCTCAATCTTTCGGTTTAATGCCCTAATGTTTTACCAATTGAATTATTGTGAGATTTGCACAAGACACATTTCTCCATTCAAATAAGTATTTTTAGCTCTCATAGTAGGTTTTCTTATTAAAATGCAAAGCTCAAGAAAATTTACCAGAATTTTCCAGAATAGATGGCAGAAATCCGTACAGGAAAAAATCTTATCACAACTTTTTTTTTTTTTTGCCTAGTCTCCCTTAACCGTTCATGTAATACTCATAAACTAATTATGGTTATATCTTAGGGATTGGGAAAGGTTTAATTTAAAGAAAATGTACCCACATTTGTGTGGCACGAGTGTTGAAAACCATTTTGGGGAAACTACCCTAACTGGATCATAGCGGGTGTTGAACCCCTGATCTTCATGTTATTGGCAGTCTACTCTATTGTGAGAAGTGGGTCACATACCAACTGTTCGTAACATAAGCTTGACCATAAATATCTGGTGACAATAAACATACACAGGCTAGCCAACATTGTGAATAACATATTATTATTTCATGTCAAACTAAAATAATAACACACATGACCGTGCTCTACATTTTTCTGCTGGTACGTGTTCACTAAATAATGAATATTCACAATCTCTTGAGTTTTGCTACCAACTGTATAAGAATAAAGGAACATACTCATTGCGATGATGCAGAGGTAGAGAATTTCTTTCCAACTCATGTTGATGTCTTCAGATGCTTCCTGTAGCAAATAAATGGTTTGCTTTAGTTTTAAAATTTCTGAAAATTATGATTGGTGGATAGATTTTCACTGTTAAAAACAAACAAATATCTATGGTAGAAATAATGTACAAACAATAAAAACAAACATAGGACAAATTTAATCATAGCTGTCAATTTTCTATAAAATAAAATGTGTATTTGTATAGTAAGCTGTAGCATAGTCAGTGCTTAGTGAGTTTGGCCTTTTCTAATAGTATTTAAAAAGTTATTATAAACAAGATAATTTAGTAACTTTCAACTGTGAAAAAAAATCCAGGGTTAAAGTGAAGTCCTTATAGTGGAATTTCTGCAGGCTTATAACATGTGAACAAAAGAAAAAAAAATGCTCACAATAATGACCAGATTTAATTATGTCATTTATATTATTTTATCATTAATCATAAGATTTGTCAAAAGTTATAGTTGCTAAACACAGGATTTGACAAATTAATATAATTAATATAGTTAGCTTAAATAATTAACTTTTAGAAGAGATATAATATCCAACACCTTAGCTCAGTCGGTTACTTGTCTGTCTCCTGAGTAAAGGGTCCCGTGTTCAATTCCCGGCATGGCCGAAAGATTTATCGTTGATTAAATGTGGGTTTACCCTTTCACAGTGATGAATCAACGGCCGGGTACTGGATGCTGTGCCTGTCCTAGTCTCAAGTTACATTATAAGTCATATGAAGCTACAACAGGCCTAACAAGCCGATATTGAAAAATATATGGCTTGAATAAAAAAAACTGACTCAGGCCACATGCTGGAAACAGAAATGAATGTAAAAAATAACAGATACAATACCAACCTTCTTGCCAGGGTTACATTGTATATATATGTTATTAATACATACCTGGAAAAAATCTTTAATCCCAGTTTTGGACACAAATGTGTTCTTTGTTGATGAAGTAATTTCCGGCACACAGCGGTTCAGGTACTTGCGACTAAAAACAAACATCAACTGAATTGAGATCATATGTCAACATTTCTAATAATTTATAAGACATAGTATTATTGGTGCTTGATACTTCAAAGGGTGAATCTATGAATGCATTATTTATATTTTGGCAACTGAGACAGAGGGGTAGAATAAAGTTAGGTACTCTAAAAGAAATTGACTTTCAGAATTATTTCGTGTTTATGTTTTAGGTGCTCATAAAGGGAGGATTTAGAAATAAAAAGGTTTTTTAATTAATGAAGGCTCAACTTTGTAGGAATATTAAAATGTATCAATCAAAAAAAGTATAAAATGTAAGCAACAGATGAATATATGTGATATTTATGATTATATATTAAGTTAAATTATAATTTGTTTCTATCTGTTCTTTATACTTTTTCCTGGTAATTTAATCCAACAATTTAGAGCAACAAAAATTTTAGAGAAGATTCCCAACATTGTTTATAATAGAACAAAAGTTAGTTTATCAATTTAATGCCAATTTTTTTACAAAAAAAAAAATCAAATGTTAAAAGACAGTTCAAAACTAGCTTGAACAACTTAGAACTTGATTATTGTATTGTTTACAACTCTGGGGTGGATCGGTGCCTCTAGTGTTGGCATAATTTAGTTAGTAAAGTGTTATTGTAATGAACTCACTAGCCTGTTGAACACTTTGCTACACACTCTCTGTTCACATTCTGGTAGTTGAAGAGAATCTTATCGGCTTCTGTCACAAGAAGCAACCTGCAAACATTTAGACAATCCTGTAAGGTTTTTTTTTACCATCGTATCTTACTACCCGTTCGGGCTGTATGCAGATGTATTAATTGTGCTAGTAGCTTAAGGACGGAGTAATGTTGAATTTGGAGGAAGAAGTGCACTCGCATTTTTGTGGAGGTAAAGAGGAAAACAGGTTTGAAAAAAAAAACACCACAATACATCCTATCGGGATTTGAGCCTCAATGTCCCCATCATCAGCAGTCTAGTTTATTGCGAGCGTGACGCCTTAGGCCATGTGACCATCAAAGTGGGTAGGTCTATCTAGCAAGTAGAAACTTGATAGTAAACATTTATCTTTAATCATGTGTTTTGATTACTTTAAATAATTTCTTTTAAATCTATTAATAACTAATATTTTATAAATGTATACTTTTGTCTATTTCAGAGAAAAAATAAATATGGTAGCTGTTCATTTACTAATTTAAATATTATATTCCTGTGTTGTATTGAACTTTTTTTTAAAAAAAATCATGAAAACACTTTTTTTCACAAACTCATTTAGCTTCAAATCAACTCCTAGCTGGTTCAAATAAGTTTCTAAATGTTTATGTATAGTATTGTATTTACGTCTTTTTTGTCTGGTCCTCTCCATAGCAGGGGAACTTGTTTGCATCTGCCCTGGGATTCTTTCTGCCGCAAATATTGCCGCACTTGTCATAGCCATTGATGATTCTGTATGGGTCACCGTTTATTCCACAATATGCAATCAGGCATCCCTGTAGAACAAACAACGTTTTGAAAACAGAATTTTGACAGTCCCTAAGATCGATTGTTTACATATTATTTAAAAAATGTTTTTTAAAGAAACAAGTAATTTAATTTCAATTGAGTTAACTAGACCGTTTCATGTTAACTATTTTCATCTATGCAGTAAAAATTCAACCATGTTCAAAATTAAGGTATTTGTTAAAAGTCTTAAGGGCCATATGCAAAAACTTGACTAAGTGGATGCTTAGTGGACACTAGCGTGGGTTTGCTTGCGTCATCATAGGTTAAAAGGTGGAGCGATAGTGTGATTGGGACCACACTATCAGTCCACTAAGCATTCACTAATATTCTTGCATACCGCCCTTTTATGCGAAGGCTGTATTTATTGTAAGGGTTAAAATTGACTTTATTTTATTTACTTTCAATACATTTTGAATAAAGTTCTCTGTGAATCACTAATAGCCTAGAACCCTTGAATTTCCCAGCAAGCAAAGACCTAGAAAACTTATTATTCTAGGGAGATCCCCTAGAAACACCGTCTTTATATAATACATGTGGGGGTGAGAATATGTTTGTGTGTGAAATACCAAATTAAATGTGACCATTGGATATTAAAACTTATAAAGGTTTAATAAAGTTTTGGCAATCTTGTTATGTTTCACATTTAAGGATAATTTTCAACCAAAGTTTTGTGTGTTTGTATGTTTACTAATATACTAAGAGCAAAAAAATATCATGTTTAAGTTTGTATCTGTATCTGTGGAACCCCCCCTTGAGGGAGTCCTTCAATTCCAAGGGGGTCCAGACCCACAACCCCATCTGAGGAGTCATTCAATTCCAAGGGGGTCCAGACCCACAACCCCCACCTGAGGAGTCCTTCAATTTCAAGGGGGTCCAGACCCACAGCCCCTACCTGAGGAGTCCTTCAATTCCAAGGGGGTCCAGACCCACAACCCCCACCTTAGGAGTCCTTCAATTCCAAGGGGTCCAAACCTACAACCTCCACCTGAGGAGTCCTTCAATTCCAAGGGGATCCAGACCCACAACCCCCACCTTAGGAGTCCTTCAATGCCAAGGTGGTCCAGACCCACAACTCCCACCTGAGGAGTCCTTCAATTCCAAGGGGTCCAAACCCACAATCCCCACCTGAGAAGTCCTTCAATTCCAAGGGG
>CABFWB010000009.1:658659-712015 GCA_902151455.1 Timema bartmani
CCCCCACCTTTCTAAGTTCATGAAGCAATAATTTAAATCTTCAGAAGTAAAAGATCACTTGGTACTTTATAAACAATCATTATGTTCAAATGGTACGTACCAGTGAGATAATGAAGCCAAACAGGAGGAGGAGGAAGAAAATATCCGTGCATTTTCTATTCTTGTTCTTCTCCACATCGTCAACAAATTTACTGGTAGCTGTGCTATCGAGCTGCAACGTAAAGGTTGACCATCAGATAAAATGGTAGCTTTACAACTTTTTCCAGTTATATAGCCCCTTGTTTGTAAATAATTACCTTAAGTACTCCAAAAGTTTAAATTTTAAAACAAATAAATCAATTCTCCCAAGTTGTACTGGTGTTGTTTTTAAATTAATTACTTAAGTTATGAACGGTGCTATTTTGATTAAAACATTAAAGCATAATCAGTTCTATTTTACATATCGGACTACAAAAAATCAACACACATAGTCTATTCTATAAACTTCGCTTGTTTTTTAGGTAAAATTTATTTGCAGCTTGTACATAAAAAAAGGGTAAAACACCAACGAGAATACAAATTAAAATTTGAATTAAAATACACAACTAATGATATAATGTTTCAAAGTATATAGTTATTTTTGTATTAGGTAGACTTGGAGCAAAAAAAGCTGCCAACCCTAAACTATTTTCGCGTACCTCAGTCTGAAAATAGCGTCTAATTCTTAAATTAAGACGCATCATATTAATGACATTATTTCACTAATAATAATTATCACCCATCTCACCCCTGTCACTGGCTCGACTTTATCCCCTCCACTGCAGCACGAACCCATGGTCCTTTGTACCTTGAGAATTCACCTGAAATAAACAAGTTGTACAATCAAAATCTATAATAACTCGCTTCTATAGCCGAGTGGTCTAAGGCAGCGTTCGCAAAATCACGGCCCGCGAGACACATCTGACCGGCCTGCTTGGCTGCTGTCATATACGCACAACAAATACAATAGTTTAGTTTTAGTGTGCATACAATTTTGAATAGTAAAGAAAACACATTGATTGCAATTGGTACGTACATAATTCTAATGAAAACTTCTTCTAGAATTTAATTAATCCACATAAACATCTGGGTAAATATATATATTTTTTAAGATTTTAAATATACATTAATGATTAAAAATATTTGGAATCAAATAGCTAGTATGGATCTACATCGGTAGAAAGACGGGATTAAACGATTATCCTGGTCTAATTTTCCAGGGCTTGGGAGCTCAAGGTTCGAATTCCAATCGGATGTATAAGAGCCGTGCAAAGTGCAGAAGATATTTGAATTCACGACACGAGCGCGCAAGACGGCCACATTTTTAAGTTCTTGCTGGGTAAATGAGAGCGGCATTATGTTTACCGCGATCAGATACTCGAAAATCCTAAAACATAACTCACCGTTTCTCGTAAACTACTTGGACAATCACACTAGTTTTCTAGAATTTGCTATAAAAATCTTAAAAGAAATTAGGATATTATTAAAATTCCCATATTACAATTGGTTTGCTTTGAAAAAATTGTTTTCTAATGAAAGTACTATAATCAGGTTTTTATTGCAGATATATTTTCACTCTGTGCAAGAGTTTTTTTTCTAATTGAAATAGATGGGTAATAACGATAATCATGAACTAAATTTTATTTTTATATAAGACTCATTCCTCTAACACCAATACTTTTCACAGTTTGATGTGTTTAGCTACGACCTCTTATATAAATATTAAATATATTAATAAATCACGAGGAATTAAGTTTGAACATAAATATTAAAATACTAAATGTCGAGTGAGGGGTAAAAGTAAATTAGGGTAAAGCCCTACTATTAGTTACATAACTAGTGTATTGGCTGCACATCTCGACCGCGATGTTTGATATAGGCCCTACAATTAATTAGGTTATTTCCTTTATTGTGATTTTATTTTTACTGAAAACTTCTATTAACCTATTTGCTCGATGATTAAATATCTCGTATCCTGTTCTGTTTTCATACCACGTGAATATTACATTTCATCCCCATTGAGATCTGAGTCAAAGTGTGTGACAATCTTCATGTTGGCTAGGGTTAAAAAATACCGAACTTTTTTTTTTAATAACCAGCAACCCGAATTATCTCGTTCCCGTTGCAATAAGACAGCTCATAAAGGAGTCGATGTGTCGCATTACAAGACTCCCACAGCTCGGGTGTCACTCTCAAGTTATCTCCTAGGATGACTCTTTTTTCAGTAGGTTCCTGAGACGCTTATCTCCTCGAGAGGGGCGCATGTGACAAATATCTCATCTGTCATTGATTGCTTTAAAAAAATGTACAGGATGAGGCAGAAAGTGTTGATACATTTATTAACACTAAATCTGTACTATTTTAACTACTAAATACCCATTTTGGTGGCCGCTTGGTCTAAGGCTCTACTCTCGCAGTAGATTCTACTGAAGGTATTGAAGGTCGAATCTCAGTCGGGTCTACTGAGGGTGGTTTTTCCCAAAATAGTTTTCCACTGTCCCTCCACGTGAATCTGGGTTCACTTTCTCGAAATATAACCTTACTAATCCATAAAACCATTTGCGTAATTAGTACATAAGCAGGTGCTAAAAAAATTACTAAATGCTTCGAATCAAACTTAAAATAACAACAAAAGGTTGACAATTTTCTACGTACCCTTGAATTGTTCATTTTTTTTAAAATTTAATTTCCTTAGGATGGCCCCTTTTTTTTTTGTTTCATCGAGTTAGATTTTTTTGACGATCACAATAATTTCTCTCCGAGGTGTCGAGAGAAAGTAAAAAGTGCCTTGCCATCTCTTGTTATAGTAAGATTTTGGTACGAATAAACTTACATAAAATGCTATCTATTTTAGTGAGGTCAGCATTGATAACATTATACTACTATAAAACCACATGGCTGACTCACTCACTCACTGACATTAATGTTTACCCACTTCCAGATGAGCTAGAAACTTGAAATTTGGCACACTTAGAGCTTCTAACTTGTAACCGGCGGGAAAATTCCAAAAACTTAACAATTTTAATTTTTAACCCCCGAAAAAATTCAAAATGGTGGAGCAACTTTAAAGTTGGTGCGGTATATTCAATACAATACCGGTAACTTTAAGTTGTTACGTTAAAAACAACGCTGGAATTATATTAGTTTACATCCATGTGCAAAGAAAACTCACTAGGGAGACGAGCAAAGCAAGTTTTACTATATTATTAGTTGTTAACACCCTTTTTTACACGGTGCATGATAGATACCCCTAACTACAACACTACCGTGGCACCGCGGGGAGATGCATTGTCTGGATGGACCCTTGAGGATTGGGTGGCTCGTGGGAGTGAAGAATGCAGTGATAGTAAAACTAAATTATATTTATTGAGGATAATATCCAGACTACTAAACACGTATAATACATGGAATACTATCACGTGACGCGGGATAATTGGTGATGGATAGAAACCTAGCAAATTGGCTAACGATCTGAGTTCTAACCCCCAACAAGGACTGATCCCCCTGATACCGATTTGCATCATCTTTTCTCCTAGAGGTTTTTTTAACTGTCTCTTGTTGTCATGCACTTTAACTTTGCTTCTCTTCAACTGGGGTGAAGCTCCCCAACCCCTATTATTTAAACGACCAATCACCTAACAGTGTTTTACCCTTGTTATTATTTAAAACTCGCTGATCTCGACATTCTATCAAGCAAGCCAGGTCCATCGGTCGCACGATGCTCGCTCGTCAACAGGAAATAATAGACCACTCTAAGCAGGATGTCAACCCAACATTTCCAAGGAAATGTGCAAGCTAGGATTAACATTATTATTAGCACCGCGTCTTAATATCCGTTCAGGTTATACGCACTTACGCTAATGTGTAATGGTAGGGTGATTGTGAGGTGAAATGGAGGACCTACAGTTTTACGTGGGATCCGAACTACGGTGGAGGCTTGGCATTCCACATATTCACAAGTTGTGATTAATACACATCTCGTCAGAGGTGAAGGAAGGGTTTGGCAATCAGATAAATGTGTGCCGGGACCGAGGATTGGACCCCAGACCCCCAGCGAAGAAGTCCGACAACTTACCTCTAGACCACTAGGTCACCTTGGAATAACATCTTGCTAGAATAACTTTAAAATAATATTCTTTCACATAGTATTATTTTTAGATGTAGTCCTTTCTAATCCCTCCAATCCTATGGTATTCGAGAGATTCTTAAGAATCTAAAAAAAAAAACCTAGAATAAAATACCTACCTAGAATAAAATACCTTGATTTGATAAAACTGACAAAATTGTATTAATTTAATTTATTTACTCAACAATTTGTTATTTTTATTGCTTATAATGTAATAGACTTTACAAACAAAATAGCATTTTGTCTTTTTAAATTCATTTCGAAATATTTTCACTTTAAAATTAAACATTTTTTAGAGATTCGAGGATTCAAATTAGGATTCGAGATTTGAAGCAACTTTAAGATTTGGATTCGATAAATATAGGACTGAATTCATCACTAACTTTTTATATAGGTATTGATTGATTTTAGTTGTTCAAAGCTAGAACTGCAGATCACACGACTTGACGTATGAATATATGAAAGTAGTATCTAGTAGCTAGTCTAGCTGTCAGATAAGGTTCGTCCAATTAAAATAAGGAATGTAGATAGAACTCCTCCAAAATAAATTTGTTGGTAGTCTCTGGTCATATCAATGTAGCTGTGACATTAAGGAAAGTGCGTGTGGGAGATAATTGACCATCCCACCACACAACAAGAGGAAACCAAAGACTGGGCAGTATGGCAGGCTTGCTTGCACACAGCTTATCATCATACTGCAGTAGTATATATAGTCAACTCCCACCACCAGCTCCAGTAATTCACGGACAGTTGAAAAGGATCGTTTGTAACCGTCTCACGTAGTGTTCTAAGTATCTCACTGTCACATCTTTCAAGGGGTGGGGAGGCTGGTATATGCCTTCTGTCCCGTGTTTTGTCCATGGTTTAGTGTGGTTTGAAACAATAGAGCTAGATTACACATGTTAACATTCTAGTAAACATTTTAAACATCAAACATTTTAATATTCTAGTAAAGAGCGCAATAAAAAGAGTAGGTTAGAGGATAAAATTAAATCAACAAATGTAATTAAAATAAATATCGTATGAGTAAAAAGAAATAAATGAATATATATCATTCAAATAGTAACTTTAATTAAATAAAACCAGCTTTGGTGGCCGCATGGTCTAACGCGCTACTCTCGTGTCAGGTAAGACTGCCGAAGACGGAGAAGATAGGGGCTCGATCCCAGTCGGGTGCAACGAGGGTGGTTTTCCCTAAATGGTTTTCTACTTAACCCCCACGCAAATGCGGTTGCACTTCCCGTAAATTAAACCTCCCTAATCCCTAACACATTTGTGTTATTAGTGCATAGGCGTATAACTCGAATGGGTAGTAAGACGCGGTGCTAAAAAAAAATATGTAAAAAAAAAGATTATATGAGTAAAAAGGAACAAATTGGTACCGTATACAAAAGGTAAAAATAATAATATTTAAAAATATCTAGTTACAAGTCAAATAGGTGCCTATGTATGATATTTAGGCATGTCACAAAAGAAAGTGGGTATAAATTTGTGCTACTTGAATGTACGAATATTAATTAAAAACTAATAATTAAAAATACAGTATTTTATGTTCAACTAAAAATACAGTATTTTATGTTCAACGTGTCTTAAATTTCTCTTCCTGGACCCCTTCTTATTTGTACTTTGCCTCCACGACATCATTCAATAAGCCATTTCTTCTCATAATGTGAGCCATGAACTTGGTCCTTTTATTTTATTTTTCATAAAATCACCTTCAAAATAGTTATATTTTCATATATTCTTCTTAAAACTTCTTCACTAGTCACCCTATCCATCCACTTTATCCTCTCTATTCCCCTTCAGCACCACAAATCAAAGCTTTCCAAATATTTCTTCTATTTTTTTTTATTTCAGGGTCCATGTTTAAGCTACAAACAACAGATCTATTTGGTTAAATTTTCAACATTTATTAATCTCAACAGTCATCAGCATGGTGAGATTATTAAATTTTAAATATTAAATGGGTGAGGTTGTGGGAGGGGGGAAAGCTCTGCTCAAATTTCGTGATGCCCATGAAAAAAATATTCACGAGCTGTTGAGATTAGTCTATACAATAGAAAATGTAATTATTATTTTTAGCACCGCATCTTACTACTCATTCTGGTTATACACTTATGTATTAGTTACGCTAACGGAGTAGGGATGAAGAAGGTTGAAGTTAGAGTAAGTGTACTCACATTTCTGTGGAGAAAGTGGGAAAACATTTAGGGAAAACCACCCTCAGTATACCCGACCGGAATCAAACCACGATCTCCCCATCATCGACAATCTAGTCAAATGCGAGAGTAGCGCCTTAGATTATGCGGCCACCGAAGCCGGTAAAATTTAATCAGACGTGTCTGTTGAAGAGATTTTCTACCTATTTTTAATCATAAAGGGTTTATTTTTTTTTGCCATAAAAACTTCAAAAATAAGGATCTTAACCCACCCTTTCTTACATCTACCTTAGGTAAATGTTAGTATAGTTTGTAATAGCCTTAAAACTGGGGTAATGACCTAGAAAACAGTTTCCCCGGAGATAATGAAACACAGATATTTCTCATATGGGTGCGTGCGACCCGTGTCGGTCTTTGCTGGGAGCATAAACAGGTGCAACAACTTGATAAATGAACAATGTACAGGCATACCCCGCATTAACGTACGAAATGGGTCCAAGGTGAGTACGTATATCTAAAGTGTACTTCATGTAAGGCACTAACTGTTGTTCACCCATCGATGCCTGTACTGCTCTGCAGAAGTCACATACGGGAATTACGGGCGTAAAAGGAAACCCGTACTAATCACTGGACGTTGTTTGGCGAAATAGAATAAACATACTAATCACTGGACAGTGGTTTGCGAAATAGGGTAAGCATAGTAATCACTGGACATTGGTTTGCGAAATAGGGTAAGTATAGTAATCCCTGGACATCAGTTTGTGAAATAGTGTAAGCTGGGTTTGAACCCACGAGCATCGGCTCCTGAGGCGAGCGTTCTACCCCAAGAAGGTCACTGTGCACTTAAGGAAATAATAGCTGATATTTTATAAAGTGGTGCTAAAAATTGTTTTCAAATAGATTCTAAAACAAGGGCAGCATTAAAGACTCCTTTGAACTTACTCGTCCCACTTCATTGATAGTTGGAAGTGCGATGAAAAATACAGGGAAATGGCCATTAAGGAAGGAACCAAAAAAAACCAACCCACCCATCTAGTCGTGAGTGAGCGATTCCCCCAGTAGGGCAGTAGCTCCTTGGTTGCTTGACACGCAATAATTCAGGTACAGTCTCAGTCTAAATGAACAACATTTCATCTACTCTACTACAGGTCTACAAACATTTGTTTGTAATGGAGAAGGGATGAAGAAGGTTGAAGTTAGAGTAAGTGTAGCCACATTTCCGTGGAGAAAATGGGAAACCGTTTAGGGAAAACCACCCTCATTACACCCGACCGGAATCAAACCACGATCTCCCCGTCATCGGCAGTCTAGTCATCTGCGAGAGTAGCGCCTTAGACTATGCGACCACCGAAGCCGGTAAAATTTAATCAAACGTGTCTGGTGAAGCGACTTTCTATCTATTTTTAATCATAAAGGGTTTTTTTTGCCATAAAAACTTAAAAAAATAAGGACCTTAACCCACCCTTTCTTCCATCTCACCTTAAGTAAATGTTAGTATAGTTTGTGGTAGACTTCAAACTGGGGTAATGACCTAGAAAACAGTTTCCCCGGAGATAATGAAACACAGATATTGCTCATATGGGTGCGTGTGACCCGTGTCGGTCTTTGCAGGGAGCAGAAACAGGTGAAATAAACAATGTACAGGTATAAACGTACGAAATGAGGTCCAAGGCGCACCTCATGACAGGGAAAACAAATAGCACGCACCCACAATTTATCAAAAATATAGAAGGAGTGGTGGGGGACTGGGCCGCTGGGACACCGAGATATATCTTGGAGGGCTGGTTTGATTCAGGTTGCCGCAAATACTTTACCCTAAAATAAATATATTCATTCAATTATAAATCATTATTTTTATTAGATTTTAATCAAAAGTTCCAGTGAATAAGTCCAAAGTGCCCAGGATATACATAATTTGTGAACATATATGATGGTATTAAATTTAAAACCATCCCGTTTGATGTTTCTTGGTATTGTTTATAAACAAACGTAAGGGCCAGTTTCATAGTCAGATTTAGTACGCCTAAAGTGCGAGTCGATACTAAATACAGGACGACACCTACCTAGACACAAAATGGAATGGGCCAGTTTTGCATATGAAACCGGCCCATTCCATTCAATTTCAGGTAGGTAACGTCTTGTATTTAGTATAGCGCCGCACTTGAGGCGTAATAAATCAGACTATGAAACTGGCCCAAAGTGATCTATACAATTAGCGAGTGGAGGTTCATTTTACAGACTTAAACATATCAATAAAAACACCCAACTTTTGCCAAAGCATTTAGAAGCATTTTTGTTCATGTCAGTAGAAAATAGAACCTGATTATTGATAATGTAGCTGAAATGGCCTCGGGATTATATTAACTAATATTAAAGTTATAAATACTTCGCCTCAACACTTCAGCTTACACTGAAACGTAGCGTCAGTGGTAGATATTATTATCTGTTAAGGTCCATCATATCTGTCGTCCCGTGCCGTTTGGGATCAGCCAGTCCACCCCTCACAAGGGGTGTTGCTATATTTTATGTGTAATACGATGGAATATATTTACTACTTAAACGTTTATAAAATTTTGAGATCTAGCTATAAAATATAAATACAATATGTGTCGATAACAACTATCCTCAAGATCATGACTGACTATAAAAGCAACTTGTAGTTCAAGAGTAAAGCTACCAGTAATCACCGCTGACACATCTTTTCATAGAATGAAGGTTTAATGTTTTCACCCCGACCCTCTCAAATTCGAGAGTAAAAATATTAATAGTAGTTACATTTGTGAGCGACAGTACTAATATTAAAAAAGCTCTAAGCTTACCTACCACGATTCCACTATAGCACTGGGTGCTTTGTCTAACGTTAAGGTGCGGCCGAAGGGAGCGCGAGTGATTTTACCATTTTTATAGCATTACATTTTTTTGGCCAAAATAAATGAAATATTTCTCTAGTAGCAACATAGAGTTTAGTTTTCTGCACATGCTAATATCAACAGATTTCTAATATCTGTCCAAGGGTGTCCTGGAATTTTGTCAAAACTTTTTCTCTTTATTTAAAAAGATTTGACAAAATTCCAGGACACCCTTGACAGATATTCAAGATCTGTTGATATTAGCATGTGCATAAAACTAAACTTTATGTTGCGACTGGAGAAATATTTTATTTATTTTTGCTAACAAATTTCTATTCTATAAAAACAGTAAAAAAAATACTTGCGCTTCCTTCGGCCGCACCTTAAGGTAGAGCTTAGAAAGTATATATCCGTATATGCGTGGAGGAAAAGATAACCATTTATTACAAAACAATCTTAGTATTAGATCAAGTTGGGAATTGAGCTTCAACCTCCTAGTCAACGAGAGAATCAGACAAGACGAGGCTGCCACCTCTATCTGCATGCCCACCTATGAGGGTAATTTAATATAATAAATCTATAAATGATGGGGTGATAAATGCACATTTCACTGAGCTATTGATTAATTTTCACGTGAAGGGGTTTATCTGACAGAAACTTTACTAAATCTTCTTCCACGGATTCATACGTCAAGTAATGTTATCTGTCACTTTTGATAGTTATTAACAATACCTATAAAATAGCACCAATGAAATATTAAAATGTTATCAATGTTGAACATAAAAAAAAGTTTGTATTTTTTATAAGATTCTTCCTACCCTAATTCTGCAACAGTTTCTTTCTGAGGCTAAATAGTCGTCACTAGTTACAAGAATGCTCCGGTATTCGTGCTGTACCTTCACTTTACGAACACTCGCAAGGGTTGGGGTAGTATTACTATATGTATAACACCAGTATTAGTTTAGTTAGCTAAACTAAGAAAACATGATGAAAAGGATGAATTTAAAGCTAACCCACCAGCTGTATTCTCCTTGGAAACGGATGATCAAGTACCTTTAAATCAAATAAATACTCAATGAAGGTGGTTGGGATCGATCCTTGGGCCATAGTCAGGAGTCCTGACAGTTCACCTAACCCTACCCATTGAGGCATGAATTAATCCCTCGGTATTAATATGACGTTGGAAATGAGTGCCAATACAATTTTTTTTATAATATATCTAAACATGAAAGTGCAGTCCTGTTATATTATAAGAGCAAAGCTATGTCGCAATGCATCATGGGCCGCACCCGGTGGAGTCACGCAGTCATTATAGATGCGGGCAACAAGTCACCATGGCACAGACACGCCTTTTGTCTCTACTGTTTGAAACCCTCAATTTGGGGCACTTTCAGAAATTGATTAGATGGTACTCTTTATGCTGTTTACTTGACTGTTGCGCGGGTTGTATCGAGGTAGCAAGAGGCTGATGGTTGGGAGGGGTGGAGGGTGACAAGAGCCATGTTTATATGTTTTAGCCGTTCTTGGTCGATTGGCTGCGATATAAGTAGCGACATACAGACTCGTGGATAGTGACGGCGTCATCACATGATTTATTATTAATTCCAGTTAGCGCCGAAGAAAGTCTGCGGCTGTCACTTGGGATAGATAGCCGGCCCCTTGGTGTAGCTCTTTCTTGAAGTTATAATAAATATTGATTTATTTTGGTGGTTAGTTAATACAAGATAAAATTGTGAATATAATAATTTTTAATCTATTACTTCATATACTATAATATATCTTGTTGCCACAACCGTAAAAAAAAAACATGGTAGTTTTATTAATATATTTTGTTCTTTCAACGAGTTATAAAAGGGCCAATAATATAGTAACCCTTATTGAAGTATTATTAGAGTCGTTTGAAAACACTTTTTATTGATAATATAGTATTAGTAAGCAAATAATATTTTCCTAATAGGTTGACGTTAGTGACTTTAAGCCAATGTTTGCTTAAGAACCTTCTCCTAACTGTCACCACCTCTGCCATAGATAGGGTGTATGTATATAAAATAACACTAATAAAATAGTAAAATGTTATTAACACTAACCTAAAAAAATTGTTTGTATTTTCTAAAAAAAAATTCCTACTAAAACCAGCAAAAACTAAAGGCAGCAGCAAAAAAAAGTCATTAAAATGATCCCGTCATTAATTTGGATGCTACTTCCGTCAAATTGCAATATGCTTGCTGTCAGTCTGTTCAAGTCGGAAACGTGCTCGTGTTCGGTGCATTGCACACCTCAAAGGGCACTCAACTGTTTCAAGGTTAAGGTGACTAACCTTCTCAAAGCTGTGGCACGCGTCCTCTCTACGAGTAAATGGTTTTTAGGATCTCAGTTGTAAACAAGTTGGGACAGTGGTGCTAATCACCCAACCTTACAAAGAACATGACTGTCGGGAGTGACTCATGTCACTTATGTAACACACACACACACACACAAAGGACCTACCCAAATTTCCACATTTTCCAAATGTATGGCTTTGGACATAGCGTCATTTCCTCAATCTCCCTGTTTTTTTACTTAACTTAACTTAACCTGAACATAATGTCACTTTTCCTCCACCCCCACTCCCTGGACGAAAAGACAAGCGTTTCTACGCCCCTAATTTTTAACCAATTAGGCTACATCAATTTTATCTGAATTTTCTACTTTCCTATTGTGTTTATAATCGCTTTAAAAAGTAAACATTAAGCTTTAACCTCAATAAACATTTTGACCCCGCCTGAAACATGCTGCGGCCCTCAGGTTGGAAGCTACTGCGCTAATGTGTTAGGGATGAGGAAGTTTTAATATATAGGAAGTACACCCACATTTGCATGGAGGTAGGGTGGGAAAAAACCATTTTAAAAAGAAAAATACCTTTGGTACACCTAACCGTGATTCTAACCTCGATCTCTACGACATCGTCAGTCCAGTCTATTTCGAGAGTAGCGACTTCACTTGGACTATTTGGCCACCGCAGCGGGTAGGACTGTGTTGAAATACTAAGACACGATTAAATACTTGCTTCATTAACGGTCTCACTTGTCACGATGCTATTTTGAAGGCCGTCAATTAGAATCAACCAGTCCAGAGCAAGACCTACCACCGAATGGGTATCATCACATGAAAGCAACTGAGGCTGGTCTCGGAACAAACAAATTCGGAATTAACGTCGCAAACACCTGCTTCGGTGGCCGCGTGGTCTAACGCGATACTCCCGCAGCAGACTAGACTGGACTGCCGAAGACGAGGAGATTGAGGTTCTAATCTCGGTTGGGTGTACAGAGGGTGGTTAATCCAAACTTGTTTTCCAATCTCTCTCCACGAAAATGCGAGTACACTTCCTATGAATATAACCTCCCAAATTCCTGAAACTATTAACTCAATTAGTACATAAGCGTAAAACCAGAACGGGTAGTAAGACCAGGTAATAAAAAATAAAGTCAAATGAAATTGAATAGTTTTAAGATTATGTATCATCTCATACATATTTGATATCTATATATATTTAAAAGCATTTCATATTCTATTCAAGTATTAGCGGCTAGGTATATCTCCAACAGACGCGATTTAAGATTTCGCACTTATTCTATTCTTTGTTTTTTTTTAAATCTATTTTTAGGTATTGTTTTATAACAGGAGGTAACGTGATTTGTGTCCATGGCTCTGCCAAGCTATTGGGGTACGTTGTGTCCACCATATTGGATTTTTCAATTTTCCAATTTTTCTCATAGCTATTTTTCAAATGGCGTTTACTCAATATTTCATCTCTCTAGAACTTAATTTGTACGTTGCGTCCACTTACTTAATTTTTTTACTTTCGGATTTTTCTCACATAAATGGTATGCTCCATTGTGTGTCCATACCATATTTCAACTCGCTAGAATATCAGGAAGTGGAAGAAAGAACCCTAGAAAGGCAAACATATACTGCGTGTATTTTATAGAATGTGTATACAGTATTTATTTTTAATTTTTTCTCTGATTCCATTCAAAAGGTGAAATATGTAGGCTAGCAGTTTGAAATAATAGTTTTCGTACCTATCACAGTGTATTGTGAAATTATGGTCTCGGATCCCTTAATAAGGGACAAGGGGGCTATGAACCAGAACAATGAGTCTTACAAAATTATATTAACAAATTGTTTGTTTATTTTGCGCGTGCAACTGATGTTAACATGCTTGTAATGAATTGTAGCCACTAGAAGCGCGTGAACGCTCACAAAGCAGCAAATGTTTTTTTGGTTTTATTTTGTAGTAAGAAGGGGAATATTAAAAAGAGAGGTTAAGATTGTCAGGGACGTATCTAGAAGTTTTGTTAAGCTAAAGAGAAAAGGGAAGGGTTGTAGGGAGGTCTCCCAACAAGTGATGGCAAGGAGTTATTATTTTAACATTGAATCCTTGTCGAAACAAATTGAGGTCCTCTAAATTTAACCTTCCTCATCCCTAGCACATTGGCATGATTAGTAGATATAATCCTAACGGTAATTGAGACGTGGTGACAGAAACAAAATAGTCGAACAAGTTACTAGCTCAGGCATTGATAAGTAACACAAAAATAAGATATAAATCGTGGACCTACATTCAGGAGGAGGAACTGTTTCTTACTATCATGTTTGCATCACTTTTTTTATAGTCAATGATCCAGTCTAACAAGAGACAGACTCGTTATACCATGAGATGACCACATTAAATCTTACACACACAAACATACACACTTTTTTCACACATTTAGAGAGAGAAGATATGTGTTTTTGTCTCTTGTTGCCCAGAAATGACAATTCATAAACACCCGTTTCAGTGATCAAATGGTCTAAGACGTCAGTCTCGTGTTAGACTGACCGTTTGGTAATGGGGAGATCGGGGTTCGATTCCCGGTCGAGTCTAATGAGGATTTATTCCCTAAATAGCTTTTCATTCTCCCTCCACGCAAATGCATGTAAATTTTCTCTAAATGCAACCTTCCTCATCCCTAACCTACTGGCGTAATTAGTATATGTGCGTACAACCTAAAAAGGTAGTAAAACACGGTGCTAAAAAAATGTAATAAGCAGGGCCACGCCTAGGGGGATATGTCCCCTTTCCCAAAAACATTATTAATGTTTTTTTTATTCCTCCTCAATATCTAGGCTAGCGGTTTGTTGGAATCTTGTAAATTTCACAACACTTATGACCTTAATTATGTTTATAAATATATATAAATGCTTTGAGAAAGGTTTTACCAAAAAAAACTTTTCATCTGTTGTGGCACTTTCCTATAATCCACTGCCAAAATAAATTTGGGAGTAGAGCCTAGATTCTAAGCCAGGAGGTGATATAAATTGAACACTCACAGATCTAGCCTCAACAGGAATAGAACAGCTGTCCCCGTGTAGTTAGACCACTCTCCAACACTCCCTGTCGAAACACGACTTGAAAGGACCCGGTCGAAGGAAGTCTTGGAGAGAGGAACACAGCATGACCACACCAAGTCACTGGACCTCTTCAGCGTAAACTATCTTGACACCGACCGCATCGCACAGGAGCCCTTCACTGTGACCCGTCCTAACACCGACTGAGCTACCGAAGCCGGCCGCATACTCGAGGGAGTTCACTATGAGCCGTTCTGATGCCGACAGAGTCGCCGAGGGCGGTCGCGACACGACTTTCCTCTTCACCTTGCGCAGGTTTCATTCAGTAATTTACAAAGTTTGTATCAGGTTAATTCATACTTCACTCGCAAAGCTAACACCTTGCGCAGGTTTCATTCGCCTATTTACAAAGTTTGTATCAGGTTAATTCATACTTCACTCGCAAAGCTAGGTCCTCACCCACGTGCTTGGATCTAACCTAAAAGGTTGAGGTTCCTTCTCCGGCTTGTAAAATAAACTCAAGGTATAAAATAATTGTAACACTGGTAGCGGCGTACCAAGGGGGGAAGGGGGGACACGAAACGAATTTAAATTTAAAATATGTCTCATCAAAAATTTAAATTCACATTTTTTACAACCTATTCTATTCCTAGATTATTATCAGTAATTCTAAGAGGCCTTTGAATATATTTTACTTATGACATAAGAAATAAATAATATAACCTAATTTAAGTTTCTAATGATAAGTAATATTAATATTATTTTATGTTTCATTGAATTATAAGCACAACATGAAAAAAGTATGCATGTATTAGCATGACATTTTGCCTAGTTTTACAATACACCATAGCATGTACGTAGTAAGGGCTTAAGTCGAAAAATTAAGCATTTTTCTACATTTTGTCATTAGTTTTAATTGAAATAGAAACTACATATTTGAAAAAAAAAATCATCAAAAAACGCAAATTCTGTGTTTTTAATTTGAGTCTTCCTTTAAGTTATATTAATACTTACATAGTTAGTTCTTTCAACATTTTTTTTTTCCAATAGTTGTTATGGATATGAGATCAAGCCTAGGTTTTGTGGAGCCAATAATAGAGGCACAATATGGGGAGTGCTTAATAATACGGGGGGAGAGGGGGCGCAGGAAACTCCCGCCCCAGCCCATAAAGTCGTTGGTACGCCACTGATCACTGGTTGAAGGAAAGGCGTAACCTTTTAAGGTACCATCTATCAAGTTTTTGTGGTTTATAATGAAATTGCTGCATTAATAAAACTAAAAGATGGTCAAATAGTCAGAACTAAGATTTTTATCTAATTATTACTGGTCTACTTGGTATACAAATTGTTTGTATTTTCTAACCTCTTCTTCACGATCTTATTGTAGAGTTCAGTATTCAGATTTGTGAACTACAACATCCACGGTCTTATGGCCATGACCAAAACTGGGTGACCTTCATGTTTTCCTCTACGTAACCGCAACAACACAACATGTTCTGTCTCGTGTTGCGATAAAGGGGACAGCTCTCACGAGACAAAGGATTTTTGTTAATACACTTAAGGTGGAAATGACCCACCTTGGTGGCGTAGTTAGCTAACGCGCTAGGTTCGTGTTTAGCTAGACTGCTGAGGACGGGAAGATTGAGGTTCGAATCTCGGTCGGGTGGACTGTGGGGGGTTTTCCCAAAATTGTTTTTCACGTTCCTTCCACGCAAATGCGGGTTCACTTCCTTTAAAATTCAACCTTACAAATTCATAATCCATTAGCGTAATTAGTACTTAAGCGTATACACCTAACGGGTAGTAAGACGTGCTGCTAAAAACAAAGTAGGAACGTAGAGGACACGAGAAAAGGTAAATATTTTTGCAGATTTCATTGCAAAACTTTTTTTTTTTTGCCAAAATAAATCAAATATTGCTTCTATACAAACATAAAGTTTAATTTTCTTCACATGACGATATCAACAGGTCTGTTATGAGCATAGCGACATTAGATGAAACCTTTTTAAATGAGGAGAAAAAGTTGTCATTAAATTCTAGGACACCCTTGGCAAGAGCTGTTGATATCATCGTGGGAAGAAAATTTAACTTTGTGTGTTTCTACTGGAGAAATATTAAATTCATTTTGACCAGCAAAATGTTTTGCTATAAAAACTGCAAAAAAAAAAAAACCACCGCCCTTTTCTCGCGCCCACTTACACCCCACCTTAACAAACACTTTTTGATAATAATGTTCTCTAGGATGCAAATAATACAACTTGTAATTTTACCTGCCTCATGAATAATAGGTCTTATGTTTTTGTATATAAATAAACTAATTGTTTCAGTGTTTGGACTTTTATAATCAATTGAACACTGCATAAAACTACAATGCAACTTAAAAACATTGTTCCCTACCACAACGCTCACGAAGATAATAGATTCACCTTAAAATAGATTGCGATGTGTGGATCCATAACCACAACAATTATCACTAAAGCAACAAAGTTAGTGATGCTGCCTAAGCATTTGTTGCCATTTGATTTTAAAATATATATATAAATTAAATTATGATTACTTTATAATTGATAGTTGGTACTACATTGATACTATGTGATAATCTTTTAACTTGGCCTCTGTTAAAAACTAAATTAATTAACAACATATTAACAATTTTAATAGCTTGGCTATTTAATCCATAATGATATGCGCATTTGTACAATTGTCAGCGAGCAGCATAAAACCCTCCTGAATCGGAGGTGACTGCGTTATCTGATAGCTTGTGACCTTAATTAATCACTAATATGTGGCTGACGATTTCCTCACATCCATCATAGAGACTGCCTTAAAATATTAGTGAAAAATGACCCTAGGCACGGTACGATTCCTGGGTAGCTCAGTGGTAGAGCATTGACGTACTAAGGCAAAGTTTCCGGGTTCGATTCCAGATATTTTTTAAAAATTTATGTTATGTGTTATGCATTTATTACTAATTATTCCCAATTTTGGTTTTGTCCCTAAGTAGGGTCTACATATTTTCACTTCAACTAAAATTCTAATTTGGATTATAGATTCGACCCATCTCTAATAAATGTATAACAATATGGTTTTACTAACTTTTATATCTATCAAAAATATCCTACCGATCCAAATCGGACTGCATGTATAGCTATTTTCTCTCCAGAGTCAATTCTTTTTAAAAAAAAATCTCTCCAGGCTGTAAGCAGACTGGAATTGAACAAAAGCAAAGCAACACGCACTATTCCCCAAGGCCGGTGTATTATTTTGTGAGAAGCCAGGCAAGACCTTGAAACGTTCTGTCGACAGACGACATCAGGAGTACAATACACGTGCTTAACTAACCTCCAACAAAATGTGATATCGGGCCTGTGATTCAACGTGATTCACAGAATTGTGCTCGTTAACGGAATACAAAAACAACGCCAGACATTGTTGTTTAGACTACAGACAAAGTGAACGGCGAATAAACATTTCATTCAAATGATATGTATCTGTGTTGCTACATTAAGGTGTTATTTTTTATTGGCATTTTCACAAGCTTATTTAGTGACTTAGCATCCAGTCCAGTCTTCTTAGGAAGGACCTTATCTGACAGCTAGAAATTTTACTAGATCTACTTTCACGTGTCCATACGTCAATTCACGTGATCCGGAGCTGTCACTTTTGATAGATATTATTATTACACTAAAAAACTAGCAGAAGTATCCAGCGTTGGATTGCGTGGTTACCCTGGGCAGCGCTTTAATTTGCTCCAAACAGATAGAAAGTATATCATTTTATTTCTTCCGGTCAAGTTTTTAATTAGTTAAAAAAAATCAAATCAAAATTTTAAAATTCTGGCTTCAGGATGCACACGTTTGTGCACAGGAGCTACTAATGCTTAGATTTTAGAACTCTAAATGCTGTAAATATCGTGCAATGCTCATGACAGACAGATACATAAACTCTTCATTTTATAGCTAAAATAGAAGATAGAATAAGATAGATAATACTAATAATATAGTAAAATGTAATCAATGTTGACCGCAAAAACCTGTTTGCCTTTTCTTAAAGACCCTTCCTAAGAAAAAATGGACTGTATCCAGTGTCCCACACTGGTGGGAAAAGGCGTCAGTCCCGGCTTGTTTGTTTTTCTGGTGATGGATGTAGGCCGGTGTTTGGATCCTGGGTTTGGGTGTATCGAAGTGGTATTTTATAAATGGTTCCTTATTTTCCCTCCACGCGAATATAAGGTGGGGCGGAAACAGACGAGGTTTTCCTGACGTCCGGTGGAACTCACCTTATCTTCAAAAAGTGAAAAAATGTATGTAATTTGCTTTTATTATAGCTAGTGAATATTTACTTTTCAATTAAAGTGTTAATTTTCGAGTTACTAATCGTCTAATTGTTTCGTCTTCCCCGCTGTACGAACGCACTTCCTCTAAATTCTACCTTCCTCATCCCTGCCCCATCAGTGTGAATTAGTGTATAGCCCGGACGGGTAGTAAGACCCGGATAGTGGAAAAACCATTAAAAAATAAACAAAGTGTAAGTTTAAAAAACGTAGGTATATTTGTGATGAAAATATATAAAACAAATGTATTGTGATTTTAACATGGGTAAAATTATTGTTTCTACAGAGTCATCTTAAAATAGATAATTGTGATGATGTGGTCTAATTAAGAGACCCGGCTTCGATTACCAAAACTTACCCAGGCGGTATTGTTCTTGTAAAGCCTTGACACACACAAACATAAAGTTGGCTACATATTATGTTTGTTTACGTTTCTACATAAAATAAAAACACATTAAAATATATTTGTATTACCAGTTCTTACATCATCTACCCAAAGTTGATAACATTTTACTCTATTACTAGTGTAATTTTATTGTTTTTGTTGGTATCCATCAAAAGTGACAGCTGCAGATCAAATGGCTTGACCTACGACTGCGTAAAGGGAAATATGATAACTTTTCATGCCGTCAGATACTGCCTTTAAAATGAAAATTGGTTTTATTTTCAGGAATCGTATTTTTTGCTTCTACTGTGGACTTACCATAAATCACTCTCGAAACGAGGTCTGGTGTCAAGTGTTCCACCGGAGAACTCGTACACTCGCTGCCATTGTCCTTGGTGAACTTCAGACTCGTGGTGTCTTTCCAGAGCAACCTGACACCGGTGATGGAAACTATTGCATTGATATGCACCTGTCCTTTCTCTTTCTCTCTCACACACAGTTGGAACAGGACCCTCACTCCCTGTGACGCCACGGTGGGAGTTACGGTCTATTGAACTCACGCATAGACGCGGCTCTTTACAAGAACGGCCTATCTACCACATTTTTTTATAGCATTCGAGTTATACGTTTAATGTACTAATTACGCTAATTGGTTAAGGGATCAGAAAGGTTATATTAAAAAGAAGTGTACCCGCATTTAGGTGGAGGGAGAATGTAAAATAATTTTGAAAAAAAAGCACCCTCAATACACCCAACCGAGATTTGAACCTCGATCTCCTCGTCAATGGCAATCTTCCTAATCCATAAAACCAATTAGTGTAATTAGTACATAAGCGTATAACCCGAACGAAATTAAGAATATTTTACCCGTATGCTTGAAAAACAAAAGGGTTCTTCTTTACTCTTAATTTCGATTACATTTCCCATATTTAGATAGTTTAGGTAGGATTAAATACAAAATAATGATGAGTTTCACACATTATACTCGTCACCAGACAATGTTAGGATAATCAGGCAGGCACTGCCGAGGACGGGGAGATCGAGGTTCGAAACTCGGTCGGGTGAACTGGGGGTGGTTTTTCCTAAATGGTTTTCCACTCATCTCTCCACGCAAATGCGGATTCACTTCCTCTAAATTCAACCTTCCCAATTCCTAATCCATTAGCGTAATTAGTAATAAAGCGTATTACCCGAATGGGTAGTAAGACGCGGTGCTAAAAAAAACGCAGGCAGTACATTCAGCCAGACTGGAAGAAATTACAATCGAGTCCAAGATAAATAAACTGGTAAACCCAATGGGAAGATACAATTGGGAAGACCTAGACGCAGATGGGAGGATAGTATTAGAACGAACCTGAAAGAGATAGGGTGTAATGAGGCGGACTAGATAGAACTATCTCAAGAAAGGGATAGGGTGTAATGAGGCGGACTGGATAGAACTAGCTCAAGATAGGCAGAGCAGTCTGTTCATCTACGTCAAGTAGCGGAGTTTCGAGGGGCAGTAGAGATGCCCGGGCCTCCCTGGTTGGATCTGGTGCTGCTGGCCTGGGTACTGCCCGTCCGTCTAGCTGGGGTGCTGTTGCTGCGGGTTGTCTTTCGGCGATTTGCCTGTTTGTTAGTTGATCTTGTTGGTTTTCTAGCTGTCGATAGGCCTATAGACTATAACTAATGTATTACATTAATAGTATTATAATAACGGATATACAGTACATTACAGTAAATAATACAGACAATAAATTTTACACAATTTAAGTTTGATCGTGTTTAAGAAAATCCTGGATGATGTTAAATTTTTTTAAATATTTTCTAATGCATCGCGGGCCACAAAATTATGCTGCCGAGGGCCACAAGTTGGGCAGGCCTGTCATAATGTAAGTAAGTAGGATTCAAAATTACAATCTAAAAATATTCTTAAAAATTAGTAAATGGATGATCAAGAATTATTATGGTTCTTCATACCATATATATGGTGTGAATAACCATAATAATTATATATGTGGTTTGAAGAAACATAATAACTATATATATATATACATATACATATAAACATATATACATACATATATATACACATACACACACATGCTTAAATTCAACTCATGATTTGAAAATGTACGGTACATAACTCGAATTTACTCTTTGAATTAAATTATTCTTGAAGAAATATTATTTTCCACTCTTCTTAAACGCAATTATCTGTAGGTTTCAACCAAATTACACCTTCCTCATCCATATCTTGTTAGTGTAAATATGTGGCCAGCCAGGACTCGTAAAAAACGTGGAATGCAAATGTTTTTTGGGGGATGTTATTATTTGCTCCATCGTACAAAATAATGTGAGTCATGAACACTACAGTCTGAAGAAAGAACTTACATGACAATTAAAAAAGTTACTAAAATGATTATCATGGGCTTACACGTAAAAGTTATTTGATGTCCGATAAATTTTTTCATAGATAATATCAACACTTATGAAATAATAGAGTAAATTGTTATCTATGTCTTGAGCAAAAAAAAATGCGCTTTTTTTTTAGTTCTAAAAGTTTATTCCTACAAGAATACTACTATAGTTCTTTTCACATATAAGGTTCATATTATAATTACTCTAATGGGGTAAGGATGAGTAAGGAGGCATTTTAGTGGTAGTGTACCCACATTTGCATGGAAGGAGAGTGGGGAACCATCTAAGGGAAAACCACCCTCAGTAGGCCCGACAGGGATTCGAAACCCGATCTCTCCGTCATCAGCAGGCCAGTATAACACAGGAGTGTTGCCTTAGACCCTTCGGTCACTTAAGCGGGTATTTTGTGATGAAGTACCTTAGATCTAATTCATGGCAATTCAATATTTACACTCTGTATTTCCCACCAACTATTTTTTTCCCTTGAAAATCCATTGTGCTATTTCACCTTTCTTCCGTGGCAGGTTGTGATTGGTTATTTGAACGACAAATAATGCCGGGATACATCATGAATAGAGAACTAAGTTGATTTAATATGCTCGTGAATCAATTTTTAAATCTCATTTTCACGTCTCATCTTTTGTAGGTTTCTTTTTCCCCCTAAGAACATCAATATAACAACAGTATCGATGTAAAAGATGTTTACTTGGTAGAAGAGTCCGTTCCAGTTGGTTTCGCTTCGTAGTATTCTATCTTCTTGCTAATTTTTCTGGGGGGAAAGGGAGAGGCGGGTGCAAGAAAATCTTTATTATAACTTTAGCCAATAAACGTTTTTATACACATGTTTGGACCACCATATATGGTCCATATTATTTCAGGTGGATATCTGGACCTTTCTTCCACCACCCTTTTTCTACGCCCTTGATAAGGTAAATAATTTAGGTAGGTTTGATATTTTTCTACTGCTTTTTTTTTTGTCACCGCGCCTTACTACCTGTTTAGGCTATATATACGCATATATGATCACTACTCTAATGGGGCTGGGACGAGTAAGGAAGAATGGCCCCCTCAGGGCCCACGAAACCCTTGAGCCGGTGTAGTCGAATAAAAGTGTCGGGTAAACCAGTCCGCTTACACCGGTCCTATATGTCGTTTGTATCGTTTTCGCCGTGAGATGATTTGATTATGCAACTTGTTAGACACTTCTGTAAGTGCGTAAAGCTTTGTTGTATCTAGCCTTTGGAAGGGGCAAATATAAACTAAGCCACCCCCTTGCAAAAGAAAAAAAAAACAGTTTTAAGAAATTTGTGGGTAACTTCAACATTTAAGTAATCAGTGTGGGAAGCTTCAGCTTCGTACTTTATCGGGAATTTGAGAACAACTGGACAGTTAACCAGAAAACACAAGACTCTTATAGTATATATATATATATATATTGGTAAGAAGAATCTTTTTGAAAAAATAAATACAGTTTTTGGCGATCAGGATTGATAACATTTTACTATATTATCCGTGTAATTTTATAATTATTGATGCTATACATCAAAAGTGACGGCTGTATATAGCATGACTCGACTTATGAATCCGTGAAAGTAGAGCTATTAGCTTTTATATTTGACGGATAGGACTCTTTCTATATACATTTGACTGTACGTTAATTCACGTGTTCCCGATCTGTTCCAAAATCTCATTGGCTCCCACATTATTCATCCCACGCAACAACAGATCAGTATATCGATATTATAACCGAAGTAGTCCAAACAAAGAGCCACTAGGCTTTGAGGAAGGGCTGTCACGTCACTGTACAGCCCTGATGTTTGCCCCTCGCAAGTCTGTTACTATAACAACAGTGCAAGCGCCGTGAGTGGACATTACTCACTAGTGCTCATTTACTGTCGCTTCCATTTCACAAGGCATATAGATTTATTTTTTTATCCACAAGGAAGGGTTGTGCTCAAACGAAGCTCTCTCGTTATTGTCTTTTTGCGAGGTATCCCGACGAGAGCTTATTTTATGTTAATCATCCCAATGGTTTTTTTTAAATTGGTCACATAAGTCATCTATATCATAAACGTAACATTTAGTATCTGTCCACCACATCTTACTGCCAGTTCGGGCTAACAACATAGTCACACTAATGGGGTGAAGATGAGGAAGGTAGAATTTAGAGGACGTGCAACAACAATGGTTTGAAAGGAGAGTGGAAAAGCATTTAAGAAAATCACCCAGCCGGGATTCGATCCCCACTATTCTCGCTATCGGCAGTCCATTTCATTGCGAGAGTGATGTCTTAAAGAGGTTAGACTATTCAACCAACAAATTGTTTTTTTGTAATAAAAAAATAATTTTTGATTCATTTGATGTACACTTTCTTAAACGACTTACTATATCAGCACACAACTCATACTTTTTTTTTTAATCTATAAAAGACACAACACCCATTCCATGTCTGTTAATTCATCATTGTGAATGGGGAACTCCCATTTCACCGATTATGCCTTTTTCATCCATGTGTAGAATCGATCCAGGAATCCTTGTGTCAGTGAGCGGACATGCTAATGGTTGAGCCAAGGTGTTGGACCTTGTAATGTTAACATGGCTCTCGGCCATGGCACGAACCACCCTGGTGTTCTGAATCACTCATTCACTAACCCGCTCTAATCCGTATTAACCTGGTAATCTCACAGATAATCACGGTGTAATAGACGTTAGCCATCTGTTCATAGTTTTGTGGTGACGGTTGTAGAATATCTATAGCAGTATTAGATGACAAACTTTTTAAATTAAGAGAAAAAGTTTTCATTAAATTCCAGGACAACCATGATAGAATTCCAAGAACTGTTGATATCACCATGTGAAGAAAATTAAACTTTATGTTTCTGCTGGAGCGACATTTCATTTATTTTATTTAACAAAATGTTCTTCTATAAAAACTACAAAAACACTGCCCTTAACTCGCGTTTCCTACATCCCCACCCTAACTCTACTTCACAGAACATGTGAACTGTTACTGATGTTACGTTATGTGGGTGAAATTAGTATCAAGTCGAGATATTTTGCTAGCCTTACACGTTTTAAAAAATAAGTAATTTTATCTCTAGCTCAGTGATGTGCAGAAAATCATATTTACTTAAAGAGAAACACTAAATTTAAAATCGTACTGACCTTGAGTTGTATAAATTAAGATTACAAATTTATTTTTAATTTTCTTTGTTTTAACCTTTATAACATTTCTAGGTATATATATTTTTTAAATTATGTATTAAAATTGTATGGTAAATAAAAACTATCAAATTCATTTCCAAGCTTTCTCATTGGCTCCAGACAACTTAATTTAAATCAACATATTTTATTGATTACATTAATAAAATATAGTTAGTGTATTTTGCCAAACAGGAGTTCATTTTAATGTAATCGAGGGCTTAATGTTTTCCTTAATTACCATACTATAATTAATATGAGCTACTTAATAGTACACTTATTATATTTTTCAGAAAGGATTGACAAACATGATACTAATCAGTCGCCGGATATTTGTGTGTAAAGAGCATGTGTGCTTTCCACTCTTTGAAAACATTGTTCTGATTGACAGATTTAAATTAAAATTGCTACACACATGGCTTCCCAAGAAAATATGTTTTATACATGATAATCTTCTTCTTCTATCTTGAGAGTGAGGGTGTCCAAAGGGTATGTCAATGACTTTGGCTATGTATGTATCAATACAGCCCAATTTTCAAAGAACGCACCGTTTGGAAATTACAAACATATTTTTGGCAGCTAACAGTGATACAATTTAATTAATTTTTCAGTATTATTTAGTATGTAATGATAATATCTATCAAAAGTAACCGCTTTAGAAAACAGTACCTGACGTATGAACACGTGGAAGTAGATCTAATAACTTTTATAGATGCCCGCTAAGATCCTTATTATGAAAAATGAACCGTACCTTTGTTATAAAGTTCCAAAAATCTTGCATTAAAGCTGATAAAACTTGCAGTTTTTTCCATGACGTGACTAAGATGTTAATCAATCTCTTTGCGTACAAGCCAAACGGAAAGTAAGATGCGGTGATAAAAAAATATATAAAATCTCCTATTACATTTATAATTCAAAATATATATTTTTTAAATTCTAGTTTGTGAATTATTCTTTATTCCCAGAGGTAGCTTAAGGGCCGGGTAAACCAGGCAGCTGCCCGGGGCGCCAGCTCCGGAAACCTAGCATAGCCTGGGCGTAGTAGTGAAGCTGCTAAACATAACAATCGTTTCCTTTTTGATACGAAATTATACATATTAATATATTTAGGCCTATTTGTGGTGAGTCTAATAGAATATAGTGCCAAAATAGTTATTTTATATTAGCCATTTTGTAAAAATGGCTTCCTAACATGTTCATTTGTGATTATAACGTAAACCGTTCATTATGTCAAAGTGTTTGTTATAATTAAAAAAAAGAGAGGAGAACTTTGTCTACAAAACATGTTCTCTAAGTTTTCTTTGTAATCTTAACAGTTTTAATACAATCTCTTAGTGAAAAAACACGTTTAAGGATATTTAAGTAAAAACGCTTTTGCTTAAAGCAGTTGTGCTAGATAAGTGTGCGGCCAACCACCAGCCGCCGTGTAAAGTAGTGTAAACGTCATTGTGTGGAACAATCTGAGAAAGGCACGATGTCATCAATATATCGACCTAGGTAAAACATTTGTGCTTCAAGCTTGCGATCATACAAGTCTTACGCATCTAATTTTATATGGGTACATTCATTTGCTTGATCTATAAGTTATGGCATTTTCTATTTTCATTAATAATGGGCTTGGTTAGCTACGTGCATATTCGTTTAATAATATTACGGTTATTTATCAGAATACAAAATATGATGATCTATCTTTCAGAAACTTTTGGTGAAAACGTAAATTATAATTTTAATAACTCTCCCAATATTCATAATGGAAAAAATCGTTAGGTCTACTTCGAATATTTATGACAATTTTCATTACAACTCCTTCTATCTCCTTAGGAACCTCGTATTTTTGTCGTTGGTGGAAAGACTTAAGGATACCGTCTATATGAAGGGATTATTCCCACACTAGAATATTTATTTATTGAAATGGTAGTCATTAAGATTTTTTTAATATATATATATGTATATGCAAATTAAAATTAGAAGTAAAACTTATGCCGAGAACAAGTTGATTTCACCTTTTCGGGATTTTTTTTTATAATCATGAGATTTAAAATGTATTATTTTGAATTATATAGGGATTCGGCGCATAGCAAACTGGATCGGACACATCCTTAGGAGAAACTTTCTTCTGCATGACGTCATAGAAGGAAAGGTTGAGGGAAAGAGGAGCTTAGGAAGAAGGATTCAAATACTAGATGACTTGAAGGAAAGAAGCAAATTCTGGGAGCTGAATGAGGAGACACATTGGTGGTCTAAGTTTATTGACAAAAGGAATTGACCTGTCGTAAGACAGAACACTTAATAATAAAAATAATTGTTGATACCATTTTCTCCATTTTGGTTTGAGCTATATTTTAAAATTATAAACAACTAATTAAATAATGCGGGATTTCTAAACATTAGCAACGCGTTTCAGCTTACCGGTAGACAGTCTCCTCAAGTCTCTTGAGTTTACAAAGTGCGAGAGAGGCATTCTCTTTAGTATTTAATTATTTCACTTCCCATTAATGATGTATTTTTTACCCATAAGAAAGGCATGCCTAATTATTCGCTTTATTTTTCCTCTCTTTTTTAAAATATTATTTCGTTAATTTTTAGTTGTTTACAATTTTTGGTCAATACATTATCACAATAATTACTTTTAGGACATATCTTTTTCATGAATGAATAGAAAAATTAGTTTTGTTTACGGGTATAGTTGTATCTTGATATATCTTTAAACTAAATTAAATATAGTTGAAAAGTGACATTTAGACATGGGAATCGAGCTAAGGACATTTGGCTTAGCTCAGTTGTAGGGTATTGGTTCACTGAACCAAAAGTATTGGGTTATATTCACGTGTATACTTAGCACTTTTCTATTATATTTAATTTAAATGTGATAGTTTATAAATGTCTATCATTGAATATTTTTACTTCGAAATACTTTTTCATTCAGTTTTAACGCTCAAAAATAAACACTTTTATTTAACTTTTAAAACCCCGAAGTGCTAAAATTAGTATAACTTATGTTCAGTTACTTGAATTACGTTTTGTTAAGTTAAAGTTAATTCAATTAAGTTATAATAAACTTGGTTCATTTAGAATACCTATGCCAATAGAAGTGACACAATCATTAAATTAGTTATTTATTAATTCGATCAAACAAAATTTATAGGCACTTTTTATATGCTTCATATATTTTAATCTGTATTGATGGTCGTATGGTCTAACAAGTCACTCCCGTATTGAACTGGATTGCCATTGTCGGAGATATCGGGGTTCGAATCCCATTTGAATGTAATGAGGGTACTTTTCCCTCAATGGTCTCCCACTGTTCTTATACGCAAATGCGTGTACACTTCTTTTTAAATTTTACAACCCTCATTCCTACTCCATTAGCATTATCTATATAATGCGTATTGCCCTAACAGGTACTTGGGCGAAGTGATTTTTTTGCATAATTTACTTAAGCACCTTATTTAATTGGTTTTATTAATATGTACTCGAATCCTATATTTGGACATTTCCCAGAGTATTCTACTTTTATAATCGATTTGAGCCTAGCTATCTCTACATGACCCAATTCCTAGTCTTACCAACAATTTACTATAAACAAACGCCGTTTCCAAGACGATTATATTGATTTTCAGGAATGAGTTTATAGGTAAAAACATAGTTGCATTTAAAAGAATAAATATTTACATATTAAATATATTACTATACTTTCTTTATCATGCACGTTTAGAGTGATAAAACAGTATTCATTTCTAATTACTTGCAATTTAACCATCGTTATTTTCTTGAAAATGGGTGGGTATTATGTTTAGTTTTTTCACCAAAATAGTTCTTAAAAACTTCACTCTTATTAATTTTTAGAATTTAGAATATAAAACAAGTACCTAGTTAATCCAATAAAAACAACGCTATCATGACGAATGTTTATTTTATTTATAATAATCTTTATACTAAGAAAATGTGTACAAAAAAACCCTGTTAGTGCTCAATAATGATAGAATATCTTCGACAGCGTTTAAAATGTTAGTCTTCGAACAAGAAAAATAATGTTATAACTACAAACAAATTGTATTAAAACTATTTGTTTGATGATTGGCGGAAGTAATTGTGTTTTCTATATTTTGATTGTAAGAGATAATAATATAAGAATTTGTGATTCGTAGATTCGTAATTGAACTTATATTCATTAAATACTTTCTTATTTTACTTTTCTTTGAGTTTCTTCCTGAACTCACAGATCTAGCATCCACTCCATTAATCCAACTTCTGAGCCCATTTCAATCATGAAAGAAAAATTGTCAACAACTCTCTTGTAGCTCATCAAGAGCTTCATTCCTATCGTCCTTCCTAGCCACCTATTAATTTGATTATATGTTATATCCCACCTTCCTGTACCTCACGGTGCAGAGTCTCTCATGCTGACATGTTTATATATAGCGATTTCCTCCCTGGTCCTAACTGACAAGCAATAATTGTTATGAAAATGTCCTACGCTGTTAGATGGATGTAATAAGAAAAAAAAAGCTATGTTTACACAATATATTTGTCTAAACGTTCATCTCCAAACGCAAATTATTTAAAATATACTCCATTCACGGTAGGAATTGCTCTCTGAAAGGTCTTTTTTCCTACCAATATCCTACTATATAATAGCTTTCTGGATAGGGAAAAAGGCCTTTCAGAAAACAATTCCTATAGTGAACAGACTTGTAATACACATCTTAGGTATAAACATTTTGTGCTCCCTATTTAGCGTTTTGACATAACGCCTTTAATGTAAGCCCTCAGTTGGTTTATAAAACAATATTAGGTGTGTCGAGATACATGCCCCCCTAATGCAAAGAAGCAATAATAGGGAATTTAAAAATGACAAAATAAGACAGAGATAATATTTTAAGCCCCCCCCCAATGAAAATGCAAATGCCATATTTTAGTTATATTAAAAACAAAAGAAATAGCCTCATCACAGTTAATTACCCCTTTCGCTGCATATGAATTGCTCTGTGGCTGTCCTGTCATATGCAGCAATAGACTATTATTAGAAAGAAAGCCAATTTAATCAAACAACATAACCCGTATCATTAAACTCATTTAATCTGTTGATTTTTCTACATCCCACACAGTGAAGAATAACATCTTTGTGTAAAACTACCCATGATGACGTCATTAAATACAAAATGGTTGCACTTTGCCGTACATATTAATTTTACAGCTGAAAAGTTAATGTACTATTTGGTAACAATAATACTAGCTTTGTTTTGTATACTTTATAATAATAATAATTCTTATTGTAAGCCTGTCTAATGTCTATAATTATCAGAACTCGGTGACTTTATGGATGGGGCGATAATAAAGAGTAGTCTGGCCAAACTACTTTAAATTTAAAACTTCCTTTTTAAACTAAGAATCATTAACTTTTCGTATTAGATAAATAGGTACCGGGGTATATAAGTATTTTTTAAATAGCCCGAACGTATTGCTCTAGCGCTATTTAATTTCGATTGAATTTGAGGATTTTAAGGTATCTTAATGAAGTACATAAATTATAAATAAAGGATATGAAATTAATCCTATTTGAACTTATACATCTGAAATGAGAAATTCATATAACTAAGGCTACTACAAACAAATATATTTTAATAGATGAGTCTTCATCAACACCACAACTAGCAACGCCAATGTAGGCTCTAACTAAACTCAAGGATCTTAATGTTGTGTAGTTGACAGCATTGTTGTTTATAAACAACATTTTGAAGTATGTTGATTTTGGCGTCTTTGTGAACACTGACGACTTTGTGAATTGTGCTATATTTGAAGTCTAGTGATATTTAGAATATTTTTTACGCAAAATAAATATCATTTTATGAAGAAACATAACAAAAATATTGACGATGAAATACCACTCACCCATTCTTCTCCAATCATTCAAGAAACGCGAGCAAAGTTTGATTCTCTACTTCGTGCTGCTCTCAAGGAAACCAAAGAAAAGAAAAAGAAACGGAGAAAGTTAAGTATAAATGTTGAAAATTAATCTTTTTGCTAAACCTGAAGATAATGACATGTTATCATTTTAAGTTTAAATTCAATAATCCACAATTGATCAAAATTTTCTAAAATTCAATTGATATAACTTACTAAAAATATTAGCTTTATTTATTAATTTATTATCATTGGGGGACTACCACCACTTAAATAGGTAGTTATTCAATTATTAAGACTTAAAAATCATGGGATATTAATAACTTCTATAGTAATATGCACTTTAGTCTTAATTATACTATATTATTAAGTTACCTACGAATTAGTTATTCCACCTTCTTAACTATCTCAATTCAATTTAAATTAAATGTATTATCTTTTTAACAACTATTATACATTTATTTTAATTGCCACTACCTTATTTCCACTAATAGGTTTACCTCTTAATACTTGCATCATTAACTTAAAATAAAATGTTATGTTAAATAAACTATAGAGCCTACTCTCTACTGTAATTAAGGTCCCCATTCTTATGGTGGTAACTGAATAGGCTTATGGTTTTCGCCTGTTAATTAAAAAATCGATCAATAGGCTCAGTGTTCCTAAATAATTAAACATAAAATAAAAATTAAATAACTTTAAATCTAATCAAAATATCCCAAGTCTTAATCAAACCTAGGCTTTCCTAAATGCACCTAGGTGGGATTCAAACCCAATTTCGACCTCTTGGTTCTAATCCGGGCAAATCATTTGGACACACAACCACTGAGCTAACTTTGCTGATCCAACCTAACCTAGCAATTCCCATTGAAAGTGACGATATCAAAAGTATTGTCTAGGTGCAGGGGCCTACCATAAACCATTTTTACTCATTGGATGCCTCCAGAAGCTATTCATATAGGGTTTTCATAGTAACAAACACTCTGCTCGAATGGATAACCTGGCATTTATATTTTGGAGCAACTTTCAGGGAAAAAAATCTTGAGAAATTCAGGATATACTTAGCCTAGGCTGTTCATATTGATAATAGCTTGAACATCACAAAAATACCTTTTGCAATCCAAACACTTTCAGTTTTAAAAAAAAGGCACGGGCAATATTTTCAATACCACTAGTTTTACATTAAAGAATAAATTGCATACTAGGCTTTCCTAATGCCTTGCTCGATTTTTTCTTTTAAGTTAAATTCCTACTTATCATCATCATCACCATGAACTGTTTCTAGCCTGTGGCCGGGTTCGTTTAGTAAAATGTCTCCATCTCCCTCTGTCCTTTCACCATTCTTCCTCCTGCACTCTCTTCCACTCTCCTCTCACTTGCACACTTGCTGCTATCTGTTCCTCCCATCTCTTCCTTGGTCTCCCTTGCGGTCTCTTCCATACATACTTCATATTCAATAATCTTCTTGGAATCATCCTTGTAAATGACTAATTCCTCTGTTATACAAATACACTCTTCACCTTTCATAATGCGCTATTACACTACCTACCAAGTTGAATACTGTGGAAACATTTTCACAGAAATCATAACTAGTTTTAGCTCCACGGTGTCGATAAGCACTCATACATTACTCTCCACTCCCCACTTCTACCCTCCCCCAGTGCATCCACCCCTCTCCAACATGCACTCTTAGTATTGGGGGTAGGTAGGATTATTTGTGCACGTGGTAAAAATAATGTATCATAATCATAAATTATTTAATGATCATGTTTTGCTAACAACAATCTGAAAAATTATAGTTGCTTTGAACCTTATTTTTTGTAATTTTCTTTTAGATTGCTGAACATGGAGATCACAGGAAACAAAGTCCACATAAGTTGTCAAGTATTAAACATAAGAATACAGGTAGTGGTGATGAAAGCTATAAAAAACATGAATCTACCACTGAGCTTCTTACAAGTGGTATCGGCTTTCTTTCCAGTAGCGAAGATGAAGTTTTCACTAAAAACCAGGAATTTACTGGCATTCAAACGCATGAAAAATCTAAAAGTATATCCCATTTGAATGATTTAGATGTAGGCCGGCCATTAACGAAAAATTCAGAAAAACTTTCAGTTCTAACTGTAAAATCAGAAGCAATAATGAAAGAAGAAATATATCAAAGTGACATTTTTATGGCCGATATTCATTCTAGTGAAAATGTAAGTAATGACAGACTTTTAGAGGGAATTAGTAATAGTCCTTTAATGCAGTTAGAGGAATCGGATAAATCGAGCTCTCAGAGCAATAGCGATAGTTCACGAAATAAACCAAATCCTACTATAGTTACTAAAAGTCTTCCCGTTTTTAAAAAGCCTGTTCCTTTACCAAGGCTTAAAGTAGGTAGCAAATTCCAAGATGTGAAACACAGTGTTAAATATAAATCATCAGAAGACGACTCAGATAGCACTAGTCGCAAAGATCTTGTTGTCCATGCATTGGTTAGTGCTACAGACAGTTTCCCCGTCCAGCAGGATTTTGAAGTCGGTCAAAGTGATAAACAAAGGAAAAAACACAAACATAGGCCCAAGTCTCAAACCGTTAACACTGGCAATGCAGAGGAAATCAAGATGGACGATTTCAAACATACACCGAAAGAAAATTTTCAAGAAAAAGAGTCAACATCTACTGCTAAAACAAATAATGGGAAGAAAAAAAATAAAAGGAAAAAGGGCAAAACAAATAACAGTTTTGAAGACCAAATTGAGAATGAACTTGAAATGAGAGAGTTAAACTCATCTCTCACCAAAATTCAACCGTCTCAAGAAACACTGCATGAATTAAAACCACCGAAAGGAAAACACGAGAGAAGCAAGATTGAAACAGAAATGTCCACTGCATCTGTGACATCAAAGGATTTGTCAAAGTATAGTTATGAAAAAATTATTGGAATAACTGTACATCGAAGCGATTGTTTGCAGCCAGATGTTTTAGTTCGTCACCCATTGGTGAAGGTTCATTTGATTGATGTTTCTACTGGAGAATACTTGAAAAAAAGTGATAAGAACCGTCCTGTGTCTTTCTTTTATGAAAATAAGGTTGAACATATTTTACCTCTAATGACAGAAATATTTGACTTCAGAGAGAGACAGTAAGTCAACTGTCTTATTTTTCTTTTAATTTGATCTTACATTTCATTGTTAAATCCACATTAACTATTTAAACTTATGATTGAATGTTCATTGTATTTCACCAAAGCTTTTAAATTACATTGACTACTGTACGGCCCTCTATTAATGATTAAGGAGAAATAATTATAAAACCACTTTGGTAGATAGAGTATATTTTTGAAAAAACAAACAAAAATAATTTCCATCTCCCAATGAAGTTTGTGGGTGAGTGTATTTAAAGTATATCGTACAAAAAAAAAGTATGAATGAAAGAAAGATAGAGTTAAAGAGTGTTATACCTACTTATTAATACTGTTATAAAGTTGCTTAACTTAAGCCAGCTCTACATGATTCATCAATTTGCCTTCCAATGGTGGACCCCAATGGTATATACAAAATTGGTGGTGAGTGAGCAGCTTAGGGACTTTTGCCAAATTGTCCCTTCTAGATAGTTTGTCCAATGTTGTACGATGTGTCTCCCACATGGTGGCCAGTTTTGTGGATTTCATCATGGAGGACAATATGCTCCTTCTTACTTTGGGTGTTACAATATTCCTTGTTGTGCTATCTTGTGTTAATTTGCTAAGGTTAACCACTCATTGCTCAACAGGTTCTTATGATATAAATGTTTAGGATCCTACAAATGTATTATTTTATTATTTCGCATACAAACTAATGAATTCAAGAATCTCCTCATTTTCCCATTCCATCTTTGAAATACACCACAAACACAAAAAACACTGCAAAGACACAGGCACACAAAATTAATACAGCTTGCATAGTTTACTGCGGCATATTGGCGGGACATCAGCCTGTGCATCGTTATGAATGTGATGGGGCTAATGCTATAATGTTGGACCCTCCCTTTGATGCGGGTCAGAAATACCTACAACAGCCCGAACATCATCCCATGCCAACATTGGAAGCACAACACTCAACATATGCCAACCGTCTATCCTCCACACAATGCGTCCAACTATCAAGCATCCAGCATTGGAAGGCACTTGACGCATCATACAGAGCCAGCTTTATAATAGTGCCTGTGTCGATTATTAACAAAGTACCTGAGAACATATGCTAGGTTCACATACAATTATTGGAGAGCAAAATTTAGTTATTTTACCTTTGATGCCATGTATATATTGTTAATACATTTTAATGAATTTTAAAATTCATGTAACAGTAGATATTTGTGGTAGGGAGATTTTTCTTCCAAGTTTGTTTTTACATAATATTATTTGTTTTATCTTTAATATGATTTACTAATGAATAACTGGCCTTCTGATAAATTTCAGATGTATAATACCATTTTGGGAAGAGTTGTTGGTGTTTAATGAAGACATTGAGTATCTTTACAAAACAGATCCTCCAGTGGTTATCCTGTTTGAAATATTGGATTTTGTCAACTTCTCGGTGGCTAGCTCTCAGTACAAGAAGCTAGGTTTGTTTATTTGTGGTGTTACATGACCACCTTTATAATTACACCTATCTTGGTTTTTATGATTTAAGTTTAAACATGTTGGGATATAATTTAAATTTCGACATACCTAGCCAATTAATTGTGGTGGATAGTTTACAGAAACAAACATTTTAAAATCTAAAGTTTTTTTATGCATTCATTTGGCTTCTCTCATCTTCCTTGGCTAGTTTCTAAAGATACCTGTCTAGACAGTAGCTTATATAAGCTTTAGTTGTTAAGGTGGGAGTGTAGGAACACAAGAAAAGGGCAGAATTTTTTGCAATTTTTTCATCAAAACTTTTTTGACCAAAATAAATCAAATATTTCTCCAGTAGAAACATAAATAAGAATTTAATTTTATTTACATGGAGGCCTGAACAGTTCTTTAATATCTCTCATCCTTAAATTTAATGACAGCTTTTCCTATATTTAAAAAAACTCTCATCTAACGCTCATGACAGATATTCAACAACTGTTGATATCACCTCGTGTAGAAAATTAAACTCTAGGTTTCTACTGGAGCATTGTTTGATTTATTTTGATCAAAAAAATGTTTTGTTATAAAAACAGCAAAAACAATCGTATCGTAAAATGTTTTCATTGTTGACCGCAAAAAAAAAGTTTTTTTTATAGAAGGTGCTCCAAATGTCCATTCATAAAGACAAATCAAATAGCTAGTCTAGCATCCCTTAATTCTGAATAGCTTTTTTTTTTTAAATAGTAAATATTAATAAAACCATCATAAGTTGTAGACAATAGATACTACTGTTACATAAGAGACTTTATTTTGTTATAGCAAAATTATAAATTTTATAATGAGCCGCTAGTGGGTGCATGGTCTAAGGCATCACTCTCACAATAGACTAAACTTCTAATGATGATGAGATCAGAGCTCAAGTCCCAGTAAGATGTACCGAGGGTGGTTTCCCTAAATGTGGATACACTTTCTCCAAATTCAACCTTTCTCATTCCTAATCCATTAGCATAATTAGTACATAATATGGCTATAACCCGGACAGGCATTAAGGCGCGGTGCTAAAAGAATAAATTGTAATTTTGTATCAAGGTAACTTATAAAAACCTTATAGATTACATAGTAATTTCTCGTAAGATTTTACTAAAGGTTTGTACCAACATTTGTCTATTTTTATTATAAGAAATGTTTTCTTATTTTTTCATTAGTACCAGTACGTTTAACATCAGAGTTTATGATGGTCTGGGTTAAAAATGATGAGGACAACTTACCAGAAGGGCACTCACATTCATATGGGGAGAGGATGGGAAAACCAACATGATAAATCACATGCAGAAAACTACCCCCATTACCGAGCATAAACCTTGTTGTCCCCAGCAATGCGATGTGAGCTTGTCACCCTACATCATGAAACCACCATTTTTCATGCAACGGGGGAAATAAGTAAAATGTTTGAGTTCCCAAAATGTTCAACATATTATTGCACACCTTCCTTTGAGGGCCACCAATTTGATTCTCAGGAGTGCAAGTTAGTGGTAATGTGATATGGCTGGTATTTTAGGTTCTGAAGGAGGTTGGCATAAGATTGCTTGGGCTTTCTTAAAACCTGTTGGCAAGAATGGTGTTCTCAACACAGAACATAAAGTGCGACTCCAGCTATACAAGCCTCAGAACTCCAAAATAGCGTCTTGTGACAGTTGTGATGTAAGTATAGGTAGGTGTTGAAAATCAACACGGGTGTCATTTTTTGACTAATTCAAATGCATTAAAATTAATCACTTGGCTGTGTCGCGAGCATAAAAATACTGCTCCTAAATAATTTTATTCACTGGGATGGTAATTTAAATTGTAATATATGGTTTTATAAAAGAAAGCCAACAGATTTTTTTACATCAATTAAAGAAAGTAGGCTACATAATAACACTACTTCCACGGCAGTTGTTTTTGACAAACTACACAGTACAGACAATAGATATACATTATAAAATAAGTGTATCAACACCAATATAATGTTACATTTTTGGTAGCAAGTAAAATAGAATAGAATTAAAATATAATTAAATATTGTAAGATAGCTCGTTACATTTTTTATAACAAAAATTATTAATTTTCTTTATGTTAATTTAGTGTTGAATACAAATTTCTTCCTTTATATAATATATCTCTTTAAGGAAAACCTCATTTTGCTTTTTGAGGTATTTTGTTATTTTGGAAGAAGATAGGCTACAGGAAAGGTGGATAGAAACACATGAAAGGTAACAAACACGATATGGCTTTTACTTTTATTGGGTTTGTCCTTTAGGTTATTCCTTTTACTTGTTCCTCTCTAAGTGACCTATCTTTTATTACCAATTTCATTTTTTCCCTTTTTGTGTTTTTTGGTTTCCTCTTTTAGGAAGTTTTGTTGCGAGTTCCACAATTTCTTGATGAGTTTTGATAGACTGAAACCTAGGTCGAGGAATTGAGCGGTAACGATCGATTTTCTTTCAGAGGCAGCCATTACCTCTTTGTCCATTGGTAGCAATGTAAAGTGTGAACTTTGTTCTTCTTTTTAATTGTAAAAGCTTAAGTGTTCTGCGTATAAATATCTTCTAAAGGCAAGGGTGATTAATTTTATTACTTCTTGAAATCAGCGAGTTATGTTTTGTATAATGTATGCAGCCATATGTGTGGTGGAGTCGAGGAAGGTGGGACCGCTACCCTGGCACACTCTATGTGACGGTGAAGGGTATCCTACCTCCAGAACATTTGCACCCAGCCTTACGCTCCCGCAGTGCTCTCCAGGGAGAGCACAGCTCATGTAACATTGACATGGAGCAGGAAGATCAGGCGAAACATCAGTCACGGGTCTCATCCAACTGCAATGTACGTCTCGTGGATGTGTGCTGAAGGTGTTTACACACATTTTGATATCACTCTTCACGGGTGTTTTATATCTCATAACAGGGGAATACTCCAATTTTTTAAATAATTTTTATTTTCTTAAATCCTTTCTAAACAATTTTTTTTTCGGTGAAGACTATAATTTTTTTTTATTTGGGCTAATTTTTGCTCTCTATCACCCTAGATAATCTAAAGCCTACTGTAAAGCATTCCAGAATCTTAACAGAGTAGTGACTGAGTTTTTATTATGTAATTAGCAGCACAAATATGTAACTTCTTGTAAATTCTCAAGATGTGTATTAACTAAAATCATTAAATAAGAGAATATATGTTTTAAATAAGTTTTTTTACTATTTAACTCCATAAAATATAAAACCTCACTTATTCCAGTATTTTTTTAAATCCATTCAACCTGCTTTGGTGGCCGCATGGTCTAAGGCACCACTCTCTCAGTAAACTAGACTGTTGATGACGCGGATATTGAGGTTAGAATCTTGGTCGGGTGTACTGAGGGTGGTTTTTCCAAAATGTTTTTTCATTCTTCCACCCGCGAAGGCGTATACACTTTCTCTAAACATAGCCTTCACAATCGCTAAAATCATTAGCATAATTAATACATAAGTGTATAACCTAAACAGTTAGTAAGACGCAGTGTTAGATACAGAACTATTTAGACATTTGTCCATATATCCACACAAACGGAAATGGTCTGCTTACCACGTTTTGGTAAGTCCCAACATACATTTGCTGAATTTAAAGTGACTCAGCTAAGTCAATGAGCTTATAATCTTATTGATCTAAAGGTATCTGACCATTAAAGACCAATAACAATTTTATCATTATGAAATTAACTTTGTTGCCTTATGATGGATGATAAAATTAATTAATCGTGGTCTGGTTGTTGTGTTCATGTTAAATATTAAATGTGTAAATATTTAATTTTTAAATTGAAAGACCGATATTATGTTTTGCTTCAGCTATGTCTTGCAGCAACGATTTCAATGTCTGAAGTATGATCAGCATGCTAGGATGTTTACACTGATAGTATTTTATTTATCTGTATAGTTGGCTGCACTGTCAAACACCCCTGACCCTAGTTGGTCCAGACTCCCGTCTCAATCATGCAAGGTGCCAAACAACCGACGGCTTGCCCTACCCACGACATCCAAGGGCTGTTTCTCTATCAAGTTCAACCACTCGGGTCGTCTTCTTTCTTGTGCCATGGCGACCCAGCAAGTAGTCAACATCGTCATATACACGGTCAGACATATCTCAGTGGCTGAATGGTCTAAGGCGTCACTCTTAGGTTGGACTGGCCAGTTGATTACGGGGAGATCAGGGTTTGAATCCTGGTCGGGTCTACTGAGTGTTTTTTCCTAAATGGTTTCCCAACTTATTTCCACGCAAGTGTGAGTAGACTACCTCTAAAATGCTTCCTTCTTCTTCCTTATCCCATTAGAGTAATTATCTATATATGTATAATCTGGACAGACCTAGTAAGACGCGGTAATAAGAAAATACCCTCTCAGATTATTCAATAAATAATTATTACTTAGCCAAAACAGTTTAATTTTTTTATCCGTAGAGTTACTACCTGTCCTGTATATCCACATTTAATCACACCATTTTGGCAGGGATGGGGAAGGTAGAATTTAAAGAAATTATACCCATATTTTTGTGTGCAAAGAAGTTGGGAGACCATTTAGGGCACGATCCACCTCAGTTAGGATTTGAACACTGACCAGGTCACCATCATTCCAATCGATTACAAGAGTGACGCCTTTGTGTCTAGGGAAATAACTGCTTTTAAGAGTCCAGATTAATATACACAGTGTTAATCAAGTAAAAAACCAAATAAAACTCTAGTAATTGCAGGTTTAGTCAAATAATGCATTGTTTCAGAACCTCAAACTAAACATAACTAGCGCTATACAAGTACTAAAAAATTTGAGTTTGAGTCAAGTTTTAGTTGTGGTTTGAAGATTTTTACAAATCTCGAAAAATTTGAGCACTTTGAATTTTTTATTTTAGCTTAAAATTTCAGAGTTTAGTTAATTATATTCAATTTAAAGATACTAGTTCATGGCAAATACAATCCCTCAATATTTTCTTGTGTCTGATTAAAAAAATAATTACTTGAACCACTATATTAAATTAATTTAAAAATCCAAATTTTTATGATCATAACTTTTTTTGACAAAAAATTCCATTTAAAAAAAAGTATTATCTGTGCATGGAACTATTATGAAAGCTCAACTAGAAATATTTCTCCATATTACTTGAACTCGAAATAAACTTGATTGTTTCATTCAAACTCAATTCGAACTCGACCCGAAGTGAAAAATGTATACTCGCACACCTGTAAATATAACTAATATCAATAACAGTTTTAACAAAACAATTTACTACACTAGGATATATTTTATATTACCCATCTGTACCAAGGACTTGAGATTCACTTTTTAATTTGTTTTGTTACTTTTTTAGATCCCTGAAGGCAAGGAACACAAATGTCTGACATATCATCAAGGCTTGGTGTACGATCTTCACTGGTCGAAGGATGATTCCTTGTTGCTATCTGCTTCAGCTGACTGCACTGCGTGTGTGTGGGATATAGAAGCCAAGAACCGCCGTCCATTTCAGGTAACAAAGGCTGTGGGTTGGAGTATTTACATTTAGTTTTCAAATCCTCATATTTATTATCTCTTCTAACCCGCTTCGGTGGTCAGATGGTCTAAGGTGGAGGACGGAAACCTTTTTGATATCGCAGGTTGTATGGGTTAAAAAAAACACGGTTGGACCAGCTTAGAAAAATATTGAGCAAAAGTTTTTAACTTTATGGTGTTCATAAATAGTAATTATTTATTAGTCTATTTTTATGAACACAATTTTTTGTTTGCTCAATATTTTGCAGTCCAGATAAAATCAGTTAGTGGACTGGATCAAACCTATGGGTTTTCGACTGCTGACCTAAAATATTACTCTTGGAACAAATTTTTCTGTCAATGACAAGATTGTGGTTCGAGAAGGAGTACTAAGACACAGTGCAAAATTTATTTTTTCAAAGATAAAAGTCATAAATATGGTATGTAATAATTTGTTGAACATAATGGGACTGATTTGAACACATAATCTCAGCCATTTATATTTTATATTTTTGAATTTTTATTCTATATTGTTACAAGCTGACTACCATCCCCCTCTTTCTCTCAAACCCCTTGGTTGGTTATTTTTCACTTCTTCCTTTTCTATGAGCCCTATGAATATAGCTCCCAAGTAATATAAGTCATTAGAGTCAAATGTTTATACAAAAAGTAGCAACACTTAATTTAACTGACTGTAAATAATGATAATTGATGTATTTTTCTAGTTTGTTTTATGAATATTTCAATTTCTATCATATATTTTTTATTATACTCTTAAATTATTCCCGGTGTTTTATTTAATCAATTAATGTGTACTCTGATATACAAAAATAGCTCTTAATGCATGAATTCACACAAACATTATGATATGCTTGTACGCAAATAAATTTAATTTGCCGTGGGGTTTTTTCCTTAGATGTTACCACATCCTTCATTTGTTTATTGTGCACACTTTCACCCCAAAACAAACTCAGTTTTGGCAACCGGGTGCTTTGACCATGTTGTGCGATTGTGGTCAAGGGCAGGTCGCAACAAACCGTACGAGGTAAGTTGAACAATTAGATTTCTTGCACCGGTGGCATGTTTGGTACATGGTCAGTTTAATTAGACTTGCTACCGGCATCATCAGCAAGCATGCTTGTCCATTCTGGTATGTCAATGATGAGGAGGTCGATGATCCCTTTTTTATCAAACTGTTAGGGACCATACAAGATCACATTACTCTAGCATCAATTTATTTTTCATTTTCATTTATTTGAGGTATTTAACATGCACTTTATAAACCAACTAAATATATAAGCACATGATTTATAAACTAACTTAAATCTAGAACAAACACATCATCATTGATTCATCACACACACATTCATCATTGTTAAAGGGTAAACCCTGGAAGGTTTTTTGTGCTGACACAATGACACCCTCTATCCACAAATGTTGGCATTATCATCACTAACAACCAGCTGCTCGGTCGGTATAGTTTGCCTGCGAGTTCACACCGTGGAGGTTTTTTTATGCTCAATATTGAATGTATAGATGATATAATTCTGTCAACTGCATTTTGGTTTATGTTTCAGCTCTTCCAAGAACTTGAAGGCCATGTTGGTTTTGTGAATTCCTTGTGTTTTAACAAACAAGGGAAGCTGATATCAGGTGACAGTTTAGGAAGAATATTAATATGGGCCCCAGTAGGCAGGAAGCCAAAAAAACATATTGGTGACTGGAAGCTCGAAAGGTAATATAATAGATACAAACTTTGTTATGATTCAGGCTTCCTTACCTATCGATTAGGCCTACATTACATTAGTGTATACCCCATCCATGGTAAAAAGGAAGACCTGAAAGGTCTTTTTTCCTACCAAAATCCTAATATATATAGTAGAATTCTGGTAGGGAAAAAGTACTTTCAAACCACCATTCCTACCATAAACAGGGTATACAGTGTTTTCACAATGCTCTCACATATGGAACTAGAAAATTTTAGAAAAATATTTTGTATTTAAATTTTTAGGTGGGTAACGTAACAAAGAATAGTAAGGCATAAACATTATCCAATAAAAGTTAGTTTTTAGTTATTGTACATACACTCCATGTTGGTCTACATCATCATCGTCTTCTTCATCATCATCATCATCATCATCGTTTCCAGCCTGTGGCCAGGTCAGTTTTGTAAAATTCCTCCATTTCCCTCCCCTCACTTGCACAATCTCTGTTATCTACTCCTCCCATATATTATTTGGTCTCCCTTGTGGTCGTTTCCCTACATACTTAATTTACATCATTCTCTTTGGTGTCCATCCCCTCTTTCCTGGATAGCTTCATTTCTAATCTTATTTCTCCTTGTGAGCGCTAACATGCTCCTCACAAACTTCATTCCCAGGGCTTCCAATTTCATAGTCTCTCTTATATTCACTGTCCATGTTTCTGCTGTATATGCGACAATGGGTAAAAGGTACGCCTAAAAAAGCACTTAATTACGCATCATAGGCACTTCTCTTCTCCATAGCAGGTCACGTACACACCTATAGAACAATGCAATGTACCACTGAGTTTTATTGATTGTAAAATATTTTTTGACAAAGGTAATTCTGAAAAATTAACACGTATTTTTATGTCATGGAATGCACTGTTATAAAAAAAATCATCTTTGTTTATCATACCACTAAGGGTTTGTTAAAATTTGAGAACTGTTTACAATTTACAAGCTTCCTTTGTTTTATAAAGTTTTCTAAAGAATATTGTGATTTTAGGCCATAGCCCCAAAAAATGGTCTGCCATTGACGATAGTTGAGGTAATACTGGTCTATATAAAGTTAAAAAGAGTTGAATAAAATATTTGTAAAAGCTTGATTGTTTGCTTGCTAAAAGCCAGCTTACGGGAGTTCTTCCAATTGCCTTCTTATATCCCTATAGCAATGGATTAAATCATTATCCTTTAGAGCGTTACACTGAACCAGATAATATTTATACAATATATAATCAGCTTCTTTACCAAATAAAGTGAGGAAATGGCTATAGTTTAAGTCTTTAGAAGTTGGATGCCAAGCAATCTTCGTCTGTATATAGCCGGAAAAGAGCGACGGAAAGTATCCTGGGCTTTCTGAGATGAGTGTCTTGTTGGTCCTAAAAGGGATGAGGCTCCTGGGGAGTGGAGGAGGTTACATAATGATGAGTTACATAACCATACTTAGGATAATCAAGTCTCATAGATTGTGGTAGGCAGGACATGCAGTCTGAATGGGAGAATCTAGAGTAGTGTTCAGGATATTGACGGGCAAACCAAATGTGAAGAGACAGTTGGGAAGATCTAGACATATATGGGAGGATAACATTAGAATGGACCTAAATGAGGTAGGGTGTAATGAGGTGGACTGGATAGAACTAGCTCAAGATAGGGAAAGGGTGTAATGGGGTGGACTGGATAGAACTGGCCCAAGATAGGGATGTGTGGCTTACTTTTGTAAGTGTGGCAATGAACTTTCAAGTTTCTAGTGCTATAGATTAAGTAAATATTTTTATAAATTTTTATCTTTAATTGTAAATTACACATAATGCTTGAAAATATAAAATGGCATAAATATTGTATAGATGATTAAATATTAGAGGTGTGCCAAGTCCATTTTTTCAATTCATAGTAAACTCGAATCGAAAATATGAAATATTCTTGAAGCCGAATCGAAGTTCAAATATATTTTCTTAGTTGTTTTATGCTTGAAAAAAATTGTTGTTATTTACATAGTTTTATACACTAAAATTACTTGAAAAATATTTTATTGCCCATTTGCTTGTCATATTTAGTTTTATTCTGATAAATCAAGTTATCATCACAACTTACAACTCACTTATTTCAAATTATTTTCATATACATATTGTTTTGTGCTGTAACAGCTCAGAATGGCAATAATTGACCATTATTGGAGAAGATTCTTAATTGTCGAAGCCAAAATTTCTCTCGAAGCGAAGTTGAAGCTAAATCAAAGCTTCACACATCTATTACATATAATTATGCATACATACCCACAGTTATATTTATAACGAGTGTAATACCATCTATCATGTTATTTACTGTGTGATAGCGATGTAAAGCCGAGAGAACTGAAAGGAACAGTTATAAACAAGTTGATGGTCCATCCTGGTGGTCAACGTTTGTTGGTCCATGCTCGCGATAGCCTATTAAGGATGCTGGATCTTGCTACAGGCAGTGTAATACAGTGGTTCAAGGGGGCTCTCAACCACACGTAAGTCCGCTTTACTTTTTATCATTCTGTATTTAGAAAGCAAGGTTTTCTACAAAAAAATTAGCTTGTAAGAAGACAAAGTTTATTCTGAATCTTCAGTAAAAGTGATATTTTCTCCAGAGAAACGAAAAACTTATTAAAGTCATTAAATATTAAAGTAATCATTTGTGCTTCCCCTCTAAAACATTTTAAAACAACTTTTAAAAATTATAAACTTTGTCAGTAACAGAAGATAATTAAATTGTCTTCACTCTAATCCAATATTGCCCACTTCATTGGTCGAAGGTGTCACTCCCGTGATAGACTGGACTGCAGATAGCAGGGAGATCAGGGTTTGAATCCTGGTTGGGTCTATTGAGGGTTGTTTTCCCTAAGAATGTTTCCCACCCTTTACTTCATGTAAATGTAGCTACATCTCCTCTAAATTATACCTTCATCATCCCAACTCCATTAGTATAGTTACTAATTTATATGTTATGCCTTAACAGGTAGTGAGAGGATCCAACACTTTAGCTCAGTCGGTAGTGTGTTTGCCTACTGAGCTAAGGGTTCCGGGTTTGATTCTCGGCATGGCCGAAAAATTTATCGATGGTGAAATATGAGTTTACCCTTTCACATTGATAAATTATTGTATGGGGACTGGATGTTGTGCTTGTCCAAGTCTTAAGTTAGATTACCCTATAAGGTATATGAAGCTACAACAGGCCTAGCCAGCCGTTAGTGGAATAATATATGGCTTGAATAAAAAACTGACCCGGGCCATTGGCTGGAAACAGTAATGGATGTAAAAGGTAGTGAGAAGCAGGGGGGGGGGGATCGAGGGTTATACTTATTGGGAGCCTGTGTTTGTCACATTTATCCAAACAATAGAATATGTTTGTCCTTGTTGTTTGTTTTATTTTGACCAAAATAGTATTTTAATGTGAATGTTTAGTAAAATAAAATTGTTTCTACCTGTAATTTATCACATATTTCAGAATACAAACACTAGCCTGTATCTCACCGTGTGGCGGTCTGGTGTTTTCTGCAAGCGAAGATGGAACAGTCAGTGTGTGGAACGCAGACACAGGGGACCAGGTGGCTCTCTACACGGGCTTAGGTTTTCAGTCAGGAGCTATAGGCGTGGATTACCACCCTCATGAACATATGGTTGCATTCTCTCTCTATGGTGTTGCCTCTCGTGTTATTGTTTGCGACTATAAAAAATCATCTACTGGCAAAGATGTGGGCCTAGAAATGTTGGTTCGACAAGTTGATGATGGAATTGAAACTTCACAGCACGTTGATCACAATAATACCCACATTAATATCGATAGATTGTCCTTAAGATTAAAGTTTGATCAAAATAAGGAATCTGCACTCAAAAAAACAATAAGTAGTCCTAATAAATTTAGAAACACTATTGATTTCAGACAAAGTTCCACACCACATACTTTATTGGAAAACTCTACCTTGTCATATGAAGGAAGTATCGGTATGTCTAGTTTTTCTCCAAATACTCATTCTTTTGTGGCAAGCACTTGTGTGAATGACTCTCCAGTGAAAAGCATTGACCAGGGGTCTAGTGATGTGCGTCTAGCAAGTATTATTGAAAAAATGGATCAAGTCTTATCAGTGTCTTCATCAAGGACTAGTAATGAGTTGCTTGAAAGCCCTGCATCTACCAACAGAGTAAAGAACCAAGATAGTAATAGTAAACGACATAAACGTAGAGAAGGCAGCACTGTTCAGACAAATTCTGTTAGCTAGAAGTGACATCTCTGCCATGATTAACCGGTAACCGTTGAAAGAGTAGAGTTTCTCAAATGCGAACTAAAATTCAAAGTAAATCTTACATTTTTAATATCGCCTAAAATTAAATGATGTTTTTTTAATGGTTTGACGAACAAACAAAACTCACTTATTTTATGGGTTTCTTCACACGTTGCACTTCAGCCGCTTGACAAAGGGGTAGTGGTTGCCTCTTATCTTCTTCCTATTATTCTTTTATATACCTTCACTTTTTACAAATATACCTCAAAGGGAAATAATAAGTTTTCTTAAGAGGTTAATTGATATGTTCCAGTTCCTAACATAACATTTTTTAAAAGGTTTAGTGGCTCAATTTGTAAATAACCACTAATAGCAGTATGGTGTTTGATTTAAAATATATTAAATAATTGATTTATAACAGCAGGATTGTAACACATCTTAACACATATGTAATCTCTAACCATTCATTGAAGGCTCCATCAAATATACCATTAAACTCTATAAGGTACTTATATAAAATATTTATGATATTATATTATGATTATTTGCTAAACCAGCTCCAAATCTTCGATCAGTCCTTCATTACAAACTTTGATTTAATATAACAAATATGTCAAAGTTATGTATAAAGGTTAGAGGTTGTTTTAATTGAATTACCATGGCTTTCAGTGATAATTAGGGGTGGATGAGACCCCTAACCCTCGGAAAAATGTTGGGAATTTATTTATTCCCGTTGGTTGGGTGGGATTGACACCCCCCTCCCCCAACTGCTATCACCATGCACCATTCATTAGCTCACAGAACTAATTTCTTATTTAGAATTGTTCTCAATTCATTCAAAACTAATTTCTTATTTAGAATTGTTCTCAATTCATTCAGAACTAATTTCTTATTTAGAATTGTTCTCAATTCATTCTCAATCCAAATGATGGATTGTAAAATTATAATTTGACAAACTTGGATAAATTCGTTATAATGGCATGGCCATATTTTCAGATGTAACATTTGAGTTAACATTTTTAATATTCTAATAACTGAATGTATAACTCTAGTCTTTATAAGTAGAAATGGTTGTACAAATAGATGTTTTATTTTTTATGACTAATTATATTCACAAATTAAGCTGAAGCTTAAGAAAATGTTTGCAATATATTCGTGATTTTCAGATTTATAGTTTAAGCCCTAATATAAACATAGATTTAAGAATAAAATATTGTGCTTTGTGTTTCATTGATGTTTTGAAGTGCCTTTATAAACACATGTCATATTTTTATCTAAACTACAAGTATTATTCAGTTTTGGAATGATTTAAAAACATTTTATTTTGCATCATTGCTGTTGTGCAGGGCTGAGGATACTGCATTTTTAAGCTACAATATACTACCATTTTCTCAGGAATTAACGTTTTTTAAAAGTTAAAAAAAGTTACTAGATTTACTTTCACATATTCATGTCAAGTCATATAATCTGCAGCTGTCACTTTTGATAGATTTTATCAGAACTTTTAAAAAATGCTAATAATATATAGTTAAATGTTATCAATCTTGACCACTAATAAAGTTTATATTTTCAAAAAGGTTATCCAAATGTCCATTTCTAAGAAAATCAAGGTAAAGCAGTTCCACCACTATTGCTCTTTGCGAAAAACAAATATTCCAACTACTTTCAAACCAATAAGAATGAAGGAAACTGGGAATTAATTTTAGCAACAGTGTCAATCTATCATTTTTATACTGTATTTAATTATATTAAAAGATACTAAAAATAAGTTGTTAGCTACTTTTTCTTAACTTTAAAAAAATTATTTTACACAAAATATTTTCAAGAATAATAAATTAGAGTAGTTTATAAATTATTAATTATATTTATTTTTAGGTCCACCATGTTGTTGAAATGAAGCCTATTTGCTAACATTTTATCTGGGTTTTTTTTTTGTTAGTTGGCAATTTAGGGGAAAATAAAGTTTGCAATATATTACCTAAAGGTAAAATAAAAACACTCAGAATCACAAATTGTAACAGATGAAAACTTTTATGTTAGTGATAGTTCGTTTAATATTTTCTTAAGTATCTTGTTTTTAGAAACTCTAAATTTGTTTTTGGCAAATAAATTAAGAGACCACATTTCACACCCATAAAAAACAACGGGTAAAGTCATTGTTTTTCTATATGAAGGTAAAATAAGGCCAAATAAATAATATATTATTTACTATTTGGTAGTGTTGAGAAAAATAAAATTTGTGTTAAAAAATTGCTATTTGTATGCGCACTCCCTCCTTATGAGTTTTGGTAGAATGAAACCTGGGTTGAGAGATTCTGTGTGAAAGGTTAATTTTACTATTCACGGTTAGCCCTAATAGTTATTGATAGGGTTATGTTTAGAAGGCATTAATTATTATAAAATATAAACATTATTTATGGCATAATAAAAAAGAATTAAATTTATCATAATATTTGGAAGAATGTACAGGAAAGTTTTATAGAAACATATAAAAGGGACAAACACAATATGGTATTTACAAGGAAAAGAACACAGTTCTCACTTTACATTGCTGCCACTGGACAAGGAGGTAATGGCTGCTTCTTGATGAAAATCGATCATTATCGCCCAATCCCCTGACCTAAATTTCATTCTATCGGAACTCATCAGGGGGGAGAGTGAAACGCGCAACACAACTTCCTAAAAGAGAAAACCACACAAAAAGGAGAAAAAGAATTTTTTTTAATAATTATAGGACACTTAGATAGGAACATGTGAAAATATTATCATAAAGGACAAGAAGAATTAAGGAGTCATTTATTAATCACAATCGAGGATAGTAAACCATAAGTACATAAAAGAAAAAATTCGCATTTTAAGGCAAGAAAAATGGGGACGCCATCAAAATATGCTAATATTTTTAGTTCATTCAGTATTCATCCCTTAAATATGTATTTTGAATTTAACAAGTGGAAGCAACTTATTTTCTTCACCGTCTTGTTATGGATTTGATTGTGTCTTCCTTAAAAGTGAATTTAGCTTAAGTTGTGTGATCAATAACATTTAGTTAAATAACACAAATCATATTGCTGGCATCCTCAATTTGTAACAAACAATATGTGGATTGCCACCCAGCAACCTAAAATCAAACGACTACATACTAGACAAAATTTCAAATTTGTTGGGAGCTCACCAATAATTTATTTTTGATTAATTAGTGATCACATTCAGTTTTTTTTGTTATGATTTTATTTCTATGATTAATCTTGGAAACACTTTTAACACAAATCTCTATTTCAAGTACTTTTCTGATCTAGCATAAGTTTTATTGCCGAGAAAATGTCTTCTGCTAATAGTTTTGGTTCTTCCAATGCTGCAAAGTGTCCTCCTTGTTTCATGTGAGAATTCTGCAAGAGATTGTGGTACTTCTCCCTCAGGAAATACTCTGGGGTGTAGCGAATCTCGTGAGGGAACCACACACATGCAGTTGGAACTTTAGTAGGAATGCTACGGTACAAACAAAATACAATATCTTAATAAAACAATATATTATGTATTATCAAGGCCATTTTTTTTCTCCAGTATGTCTTAGTACTTGAATGGCTGATACTATGCTAACGGAGTAGAAATGATCAAAGTACAATTATAGATGAAACATACTCGTATTTGGGTGAAGGTAGAATGAGAAACAATTAAGTTAGAATCACCCTCTTAGGTTCCGGGTTTGATTCCTGTGTCTAGGTGTCATTCTTCAATTTAAAGACCAAAGTGTCAATGATATACTCAGGTGCATACTGTCCTAGTGGTAAATAGGAACAAATTAGTTCAAATATAATATATAAACCCGATAAGTAAATATATTTTGATTTATTGTGAATTTTCTGAAAGATGGATTGATGCTTTTATCTGGGCTTAAAAAAATTGCAAATTTTCTTTTATTACATAGATTTTAATTTTTCAAGTCACAGATATTTTTTAATTAGTATGTTTATTTGGGTTTATCATTCAACTGCTCTAAGTGTCCATCTAAACCTGTGAAGGGTGACCTGGTGGTATCAGACTTATGTGCTGGAGGTCCGGGGTTCAATCCTTAGTCCCGGCACAGATTTATCTGATTACCAAACCTTTCCTTCACCTCTGACAAGGCGGGTATTAATCACAACTTGTGAATTTGTGGAATGCCAGGCCTTCACAGTGGTTCGGATCCCACGTTAAACTGTAGGTCCTCCATTTCATCTCACACTCAGCATACCATTACACATTAGCGTAAGTGCGTATAACCTGAACGGGTAGTAAGAAGCGGTGCGAATAGTAATCATAAACCTGTGAAATGAAGATTTGAAGAGATTATTTTACCTCAAAATGCCAAGTTCTCTCTGCGCCTTGCTGAAGCCCTCACTGTACAGGCGTACAGATGTAGTTATAGATCCAGTGACCCAATATATCATCACATTATCCAATAAATCTGCCAGCCGGAATTTATGAGTCAACCCTCCATCTGATTTGGAACGAAACTTGGCATTTGTACCCAAAGAAAACTTCTCTAAGATGTAAGCTGCCAAACCAACTGGGGAATCTGTCAATGCAACACCTGAAAATAATTCACGTTAATGATGCAATTTAAATTACTATGCACATTTAAAAACACATTTGTCTATGATTGTCTATATAAACTGTCACAAAAGTAGAAAAGGGTTAGAAAGAGGAACACACATTACTTTTCAAGGTTGCGAACAATTTTCCACGCTGTGACCTAAATTTGTTGTGTCTGATTAGCCTGTGACTCTACAAACCCCTTTGCTTGGGCTTGACATTTAAAGATTTTATTGAATTGGAATATTGTACACTGTATGGGTATCTTATGGCTCTTGTGTATTAAGTGCACATCTATTTAGCGAAAGCAGCTGCTACTCAATGAATATTATTTTCGGGAAACAAGAACATCATATTTCCTTCAATCCCTTATCAATAATTATCATATACATAATTATCTCAAATGTAAAATTGATTTAAATATATTCTGAAAATTGAAAAATGACACCTGGACACGGGAATCGAACTCGGGACTTTTGGCTTAGTACGCCAATGCTCTAACCACTGAACTATCCAGGAATCATCCTGGAAATAGTCGGCTATAAATGTGTACTTTTATTAAGATTACGAGTTATCAGATAACGCAGCCAGCATCGACTCGGTAGTTGGCTTGTTGCTGCCACTTGTACAATTATTATAATTGTAAGGATTCACATATTTAAGAATCAAATAGTCAAATCTATTATATTTGTTTTTAGTGAGGATTTACTCGCATCTAGATATCATATTCTGAAAATTGATTTAAATAGGCCTAATCCTTACTGTATTAAGAATATCTTACTGAATGTCCTATTTATACTGTATTATTTTACCCTTTTTTCTCTCCTAATGGTACCAGGGTTTGTCGGCTTGACATTTCTGTCCTTTTACTGGTGTTGACTGATAAGATTTTTGAGGTTGTGTTACCATCTAGGTGTTGTCACATTACTCCCATGAGATGTGATGATAATGATTATGATGATTATGTGATACAAGCAAAAGTCTTAAACCCAACTTAAGCCTAATTATCCGGACCATGGTGACCATAGGAACAATTCTCCTTTGGGGATAAACACCTATGGCACAGTTGGAAATCGAACACAGGACACTGACCACTAAAGCAAGAGACCCATCCACTTAAATTGAATTTGTTATAGTCTTGAACATCCCTAAATCCTAGTTTTTTTCAACATTAAATATACATTAGCATTCACTTTTGTTTAAAGTGCTTTCAAACAGTAATGAAAAACTTGTTTTAAAAATCTAAATTGGAACTGGCTTAGTTGTAAGTGTACAGTATTAATAACTAACAAGCTCACTTCGAACAGAAACTTTTTTAAATAATACTGTATCCAAAAGCACAATGCCTGACAATCTGATACATTTATTATTGTATTTAAAATGTTGTTTAAAAGATCATTGACAATTTTTATTGTATTTGTAGATTTTGAAAAATGACACCTAGACACTGGAATCGAACCCAGGACCCTTGGCGTGGCATGCCAATACTCTCCCATTTAGATATCTAAGATTCATCCTGATCTCAGGGTCATTCTTCACTCATAGATTTAAGGCAGGTTCTGTGCTGGACGTGGGGAAATAATTGGCAAGCTATTGATCTATCATTGATATCACAGCCACTGGTGAATCGGTAGTCGCTTTATGCTGCCATTTGTACAAAAGTCATTGTACATGAAAGCCAATAACATGGAGAAAGCATACGCTTGTACAGTTGTATGCTTTCTTCATTTTTTAAATGAATTTTTTGTTGTTGATTTACTGACAATAGTTTAGTAATATTAATAAAATCAATAAACTCAACTAATTTCCTAACTACAGGTATGTTTAAAAATGAGGTGGCCCAATGGCTAAATAATTTTATAATAAAGGAAATTGATAAAACTAAAGAAAAAGGAAAAATAAACTACTAAATAAATTTGATGAAGAAAGCCCACCTAGG
>CABFWB010000009.1:714262-780478 GCA_902151455.1 Timema bartmani
GGATGAGGGAGTGCGGGGGTTGCCACCACCAGTAAAAACATAGCTGAGACTGTCACATTACGTCCCAATACCATGAATTATTTATTAGTATTTTAGTATTACCTCTTGGGATATGTTGATACGGAATGGTCGAATGGACTTGTCGACATTGTGAGGTTGCCCTGGGCCCCACCAGGTAGACTCTAGTTTAGGAAGGGGAGGCACAGAAGTCAGTTTGTTGTATAGACTGCCAATTCCAATAGCGGTGAGGCCTATACTGACGAATAAAACTATCCTCCACAAACCCATCTTGATTGATTAATCCTTTGGAGGAAAAAACAAACCTTTCAATATGTGTACATATAAAACATAAAGAGTTAAATTTTAAAACATTAAAAAGCAGCTCTTGTGATAATTGTAAAAAATACTTGTAGAATGAGATGAATTATATATATCGTTTATAAATGACATAATACACACCCTAAATTGTCAAAAGTTAATCTTTAGATTAGATATTGATTAATGTATTTAAAAATTGATAACTAAAGCTATTTTTAATAAAACTTTTGATTAAATATGTTATCTTTTCATTTGAACCCATTCTTACTAACTCAGATGAGAGAACCTTTGGATATTTGATGTTGCTCTAAGATTCCAGACTTATAATTTAAAAAAAAGTAATGTTTCATCAGAGAACCTTTGAACATTGACTGTGGTCAAAAGAGTCCAAACTTGAAATAAAAAGAGTTGAAGTTTCATCAGAGAACCTTTGAACATTGGCTGTGGTTCCAAGAGTCCAACCTTAACATAAAAAAGGTAACTTGATGTTTTAGGCAATATGTTTGAGAGCTAAAATTGTATTAATTTATAGTAATATTCATCATTAACTGTTTACAGCCTGTGCTTGGTTAGTTTAGTAAAATGCCTCCATCTTGCTCTTGCCTTCCACCATTCTGCGTCCTTTAATTTCTTCCATTCCTTTCCTCTCACAATTTCACACTTTCTGTTTCCATCTCTTTCTTGATCTCCCTTGAGGAATTTCTCCTACAAACTTAATCTCCATTATTCTCTTTGATATTCTTTCCTCTTCCATCCTCATTTCATGGCCATACCATCTCAGTCTTGCTTCCTCTACTATCTCATGTACTCCCTGTGCGGCCCCCACTCTTACCCGAATAGCTTTATTCCTAATCCTGTTTCTCCTCACATGCTACTCACAAACTTCATTCCCGTGGCCTCAACTTTTACTGTATCTCTTACATTCACTGTCCATGTTTCTGCTGCACATATAACTATGGGTATAAGGTATGCCTTACACAGCACTTCCTTACACTTCAGGGCCACCTTCCATTTTATTTTTTATTCTTTTTTCCAATATCTTCTCACATATTTGTGTAGGTCTACAGTGGCACATAAGCATTATTCACCTATAATTCGTACAATTCTTTATGTTTCCTTTCTTACAAATTGGTACTATTTTCCCCTTCTTCCAATGCCCTGTTCTCCTTCCATATCACTTTCAGCATCCCGTATAACCATTTTATTCCCACTTCTTCTGCAGCGCTTATTAATTTCAAAATTAGTTTGTCTATACTTGGTGCTTTTCCCCATTTCACTCTTTAATTCATCCTCCACTGGCTTCCATGTTGGACCTGCTCCCTCCTCTTCCGCTATTGCTTCATGCTCCTCTGCTTCATTCTCACCCCCCTCCTTCTCCAGGTTGAACATCTTCTCAAAATATCCCCTCCATAGTTACTTTTCTTCTTCTCTTCCTGTATTCATCATTCTTCCTTCTTCATTCATCATTCTAGCTTCTTATCATTTCTCCCTCCTCCTGTTTCTTCCTTGGCTATATAACACCTTCTTACTTACGTCCGCATCCCTTTCCATCATCTCTGTTAATTTTTGCAGCCAAGCCTTCCTGGTTTCATGTAACACGCTTTACTCTTCTCTTCCTCTAATCTTTATCGTTTTACTCATTACTATTCCTAAAACTCCTTCTAAATAATATTCTCTCCTGCTCCACTGCTTCCCTCACTCTGTCGTTCCACCATGGTGTATCCTTCCACTTACTTTTAACACTTGTCCGCCAACACACCTCCTCTGCAATTCCCACCCAACTTTTCTTAAACCTTTCTCATTCCACCTCTACACTTTACATCTCATCCTTGGGCATCAAGCTTCTTGTCTTTCTTAAATACCGTTTTCTTTTCTCTTCATTTTTAAGCCTCTAAACCTTATCCTTTTTTCTTGTTTTCTACTCTTCTCCTACAATCCCATCCCACTATGTCTGCCACCAGCAGCCAGTGGTCACTATCAAGAGACACACTTGATATCACCTTAACGTTTATACAGTCTACCTTTTCATTTTCTTTCCATAAGGAAATAATCTATTACATAGGTACCTTTTCTCCACATCTCAACTGTATCTAGTAATTTTATCAATTTCTCTTTTCTTATTGTACCAACTCTTTTCCAGCTTTATTCCATTTCGTGCACATAATTTTAGCAACCTTTTACCTTATTCGTTTCTCTCTCACCATCCGTTTTTAGTATGTGAATTTGACCAGTCATATTACTGCCAATATTACGATAAACTTCACGCAGCTTAAACTCAAAGAGATAAGAACTAATAACCCGTGGGGAGAAATGGATTTAAAACTACTACCCGCTGTCTTGGATTCAAAATGACGTACAGTAGGGTAGGAAATTATTGTGCTTGGTGGCTCAGGCGCACAATTTCTGTAAAAAGTAACCACATTCTTGAATGGTAACAGACCCCTTTTTTCTCAACGTATCAATGGGCACTGTTAAATGTCACGAATGCGTGGACCAAAGTTTCTAACAGTTTCTACGCCCAGTCTAATTTGTAGAAACACTTGACCTAATAAGGTACGTTCCATTTTGAGATCGACAAGCGTGAGTCCAGAGTATAGCACCATTGAATTGATTGTATAATCTTTTAAAAAAAATTTCAACGGTAAAAAAAAACCTTCCGATGACATTTTCTAAATGGGTACCTATTGAATGGCAATTAAAAAATAAAAATCGTGGAGGAAAAATTTGAATTTGGGATTGAGTGGAGAAACGTACTTGATTCATATCCAAATACTAAACGAGAATATCCCCCAATATTATGCTGCAATTTTACAAATTAATATTTTGACACAGAACTTAATGACCTTGGTCATATCAAAGCAGAGTTGTAACTTGTACTTAAGATATAAAAGCTGTGATCGAAGGGAAATTACAAAAAAAATAAATAATAAACGTGCCATTATTTCTGCAGGTTATATTAAATCCCTCCTTAATCCTTCAGTCAATAAAGGTCCAGTCTTCATCCATTATAACTTTGCCGAAACAATTATTGCTAGATGCAGGAAATTTATCAAACCTAGATTTAGGTGTGCCCGGGATAATTGAGTGCAACTTGTTCATATTTTGGTTGAGCCAAAGGTATAACTGAATAATAGAACTAAAAGAAGCAAGGCTACAGCAAGTAATGGAGTTCTGCTACATAAGAAGTAAAATAACCAAAGATAGCAGAAGCAAGAAATATATTATAAGTAGACTAGCGTAAGACGAAGAAATCTTTTCAATACAAGAATATCTTACAAACCTAGACTAACATAAATTTGGAAATAAGGAAACAAATTGTAAAGAAATATGCTTTGCTTTGAGCCTGCAAAAATCGGGTCCTGACTTCTGATGCAAGAACTTCACCCCAAGATTTATTCAATAATTTCGAGATATATTCTCGTTTTGGCAGCTCAACCAACATCTTCCATCATAGGTGACAATGAGTCTAGATATGCAGAGAATGGGTTTCGAGAGCTATCCTAAACACAAGATATAAAAGTGCTATGTAACCACGATAGACCTAAGCCAATTGGGAATTGGTTTGTCAAAATAGGTCAGTATTTGAGATGTTTGTGGATCGCAGAGTCTATAGGTCAGGACCAAAGGTCAGCTTAATGAGACGAACTCTATCCATACCCTAGTGCTCCTCAAAGTATTATATATAGGCGTGACCACTGGATTCCTCATGTTGTGACGGGAAATTTTGTCAACGACGTCAAGTGATAGCTAGCTAGCCTCATTAAAGTCATACTTTTGTGAAGCAAGCAAGAGTAGCTCACTGTAAGGATGCCTGATTGTTGTGGTACGTCTTCAAATTTCCCCTCCCAACCAACATAGAACCTATAATTATTCATTTCTTCTTCCCAGAGGCGTCAGAACGTTTTGACCATGTGGGGTGGAGGGTCGTGCAGAACAAAAATCTCTTGACACCCACCCAAATCAAAATTATATATATTTTTTGGGTCACATCCTGTTTACAATGAATAACTCACGAAAGAGAATATAATATTGGATGCACTGCAACTTTGATTATCTATTTGCGGCTTTGTATTAATCTATTACATGAACTAGTAAAAGTATTTTACCCGTGGCATGACACGATCATTTGTAAAAATCATTACTTACTTTTCAGGAAGAAAAAAATTAGCGTTTGAAACCTTAAATTTATTATTTGTACTGTGTAGGCCCTAATCATTAAATTGATCAAATTATTATAATTTACACAAAATTATACAATGCACTTTGCAAAGGATACACCGTTACAGGTATAATTTAAATCTATTTTCTCACGTTACTTAATCAAAAACTCAAATTTTAGTTAAAAAACAAATTGAAGCATCATAGACTAAAATTGAGCCAAGATAAATATACCTCAGTTTTAGCTTCTGTGGTGCTGACTGACAGCTCACAGCTGACTTCTGACGGCTTTGAAAAGCTACCAGACCAAATTATGTATCCCTACGCCGAACCATATGATCTGCAAAAAACATGTATTTAGCAGTTGTCACTTCTGACAGTCAAAATTTAGGTATATACCTAACTGTTGACTGTCAGAAGTCAGCTGTGAGCTGTCAGTCAGCACCACAAAAGATAAAACTGAGGTATAATTTCCTACAATATTTAAATTTATAGCATTATCAAGAGTGGCAAACAATGATTTCTCAAAAGTGTAAATATCCACAAAGTGAAAAACCTTACAAAAATTACGTTCATATCATCATCGTTCACAAAGGAATATTGTAAATTATTAATAAAAATTTAAAAAAATATTTCCAAATAAAAGGGCTCTGTATTAATTTCTAGTGATAAAGTCTTTCATCGCAGCGTCAATACTGATATTATCATTTTCCTCTTTGTATGTATTAATCGTAAGATGGCTCAGTCTCTTTGTTCCATTAAACTTTAGCATATATCTACCACCCAACCAACTACTGTACTGGATCAGCATCGCAGTCAATTCCACGCACAATAAATTTCAGCGCATGTGCTCGCAATTGAGTATTAACATTGTTATATTGATGTGAAGCTATTGTGAAGCTTTAGAAAATTAGAAAACAAGAATGTGCCCCCCTGACCCCCAACTTTGGCCACGGGTGACAATGTCCCGCCGTTCCAACATAGACCCCCCTCTCCCCAAAAAAAACCTTGGTACGACCTTGCGTATATGGTTAGATATGAACATTTTTACTAACTAAATTTTTAACACCTTTTCTCAAGCTTTGAAATATGTGATTTTAGCTCTAGCTGGTCATTTATTTATTTAGACAACTTGAATTAAGAAAACATCCCGAAAACAGAATTAACAGTATTGACCGCACGTAGAGTACTGTATAATATCAAACTTGGACTTGGGAGGTCAGGGTTTCGGTGCTATGAGGGTGGATTTCAGAAGCGTATGAAAAACAATCTAACAATACTCACTGTTTGGTAGAAAATTATAGTAATTCCTATAGTAGCTTTTTTTTTAAACTTTGGACGAACAGACGATTCTTTTAAAATGCCTACATTTACTTTTTAAAGTTATTATATTACAAAACCGGTACGGTACGTTACATAATATTATTGAAACTCAAAGAGTTTCATTATCATTTCCAACTCTGGCCAAAGTGCACTACACAATGAGTCAAGATATCTTACGTGAAAAACACCTATTTACTAGACTCGCGAAGTGATAGGCGCTACAAAATTATCTTTCAAGGATAAATCAAGGTAAATGTACACACGGATCTATAAACATAGAACGAACGCCATCAAAAGCAAATTAATTGTGTGGGCACACACTCAACACGTGTTTAATAGTGATTTAACTACTTTTAATAAGGTTTACATATTGTTGAATCTGAACTATAAGTTTTTCACATGTTTATTGTACAACTTGGAACAAGCGAACGCGCGAACGTACTTTTTAAATTGTATTTAGATTCCTCTCATTTTAGTTCAATTTTCCATTGACGTGTCTGTACTTTTAGGTTCAAGGTTGTCAGATTACAGACTCATCTCTCACAGCTAGTTGCTTGTTTCTTCCCTAAAGTATTTTCTAAGATGTCTGCTCATTCTAATGATACTGGGGATACAGTTCTGCTATCTCACTCTGAGTGTGTATTTGAATAGTATGTGAGTGAAAGTCACCCTAGTAACGCACTGTCATGATTAAATCTTGAGTGGGTAGAAGATCGGCGTTGGTTGTCACCTTGACCAAAGTTTAAGCACAATCATTAAAAATTAAAAAGTATCTATTTTGGCAGCTCTGAATTGGACTTGGGACTTTGCACTCTATAGTCTATACATTTACGTAGGATAAACTGATCAGGAATTTTCACTGTCACTCTTAAGTCTTAATTATAACTTAGTGCAATTAACCTAACAATAAGGTGAGTCATGTCTTAAGCATAATTTCTATGTATATATATTTTGTTTAGCGTCTTATAATGGTTTGACCTTAGGAAATCTACTTCTTTTCTTCAAAATAATGAGCTAATTTTATAAGTTGGTCATTTCTTCTGGAACATGAAACGTATTTTATACAGGTAATATAGTAAAAAAGAAAAGCGTTATACTTTTTTTTATCTTAACTAAGTTAGGTCTGAATAAAACGAGCTTTATAAGTAGGGCCTACCTATAGATAGGTATAGTATGCTGGGTTTATTTAGATAGTAAATTTAGAAAATAAAACATATGCTATGTTTATATTCTTAAGTATTTTCTTCAAAATTAAACATTATTCAACAATTTTACTTAATGACATTTATTGTATTCTAATTTTTTTATCTTGAAAATATTGCCAAAATGCTCGGATCATGATCAACATTACTTTCTTTTAACATAATGTAAATTAAAGTTGTGTGTGATCATGATTTATAAAGGTAACGTAATGTAAAAACTTGAGTGAAACATGGACAATAATTTTGAATTTGTGCTTGGAAACAAAATTGTTCACTAAAATGGAATTATAAAGCATTAAGGTTTATAAGGCTACAAGAAATACTTGAAATAGAAGCTCCCTAGGGCTATAAAATAAAGCTTAAGAAGAGGACACAAAGTTTTAGTGTTCTTAAGATGACAAATCAACTTTACCGAACAAGTCACTGGACCACCACAAACAAACAAATGAATTAGGCCTACCTTGTACACAATAGGCTTGTATATACCAGTATATATTGCTCACATGATTGGCTGGCAGAAGTATATGTGTATTACTTCATATAACAAAACATGCTCTCTTGGACAACTACTACATTAAGTGAATGTCAGTCGCTTCGGGGGACAAATGGTCTAAGACGCTACTCTCACAGTAGACTAGACAGCTGAGGACAGGGAGATTGAGGTTCGAATCTCAGTCGAATGTACAAAGGGTGGTTTTTCCAAAATTGTTTTCTAACCTTCCTCCATGCAAATGTGGCTACTTTTCTCTAAATATAACGTTTATAATCCATAAAACCATTAATGTATTTCGTATATGAGCGAATAACATGAATGGGTAGTAAGACACAATGCTAAAATAAAAAGTGAATGCCACATCAACCTTAAGTTAAAACCATCCATTAAAAACATGAGAACATCTACAGGTGTGTGTTAAGTGAATAAGTTGATCATGATCTCAGCATTGAAAGGTAATTTTTTTTTACCGTGTCTTACTACCCGTTTGGGCTGCATTAATTTCACCAATGAATAAGGGATAAGGAAGGTAGAATTTTATAGGAAATATACCTACATTGGCATAGAGGGTGCGTGGGAAACCATTTAGGAAAATCCATCCTCAATAAATTACACCCAACCGGGATTCAAACCGCCCCTCCCCCCATTTACCGACAATCCAGTCTAGTAACATGTTAGATCATGGGTCCCTTAATGCAGTTCTAATGTGATTAAGATCAGAATTGGTGTAGACCTAATGGTTTGAACATTTGTTTGACCAGGACCAGTGATTTAATTTAATAAAAAAATATTTTTTAGCACCGCGTCTTACTACTCGTTCGGGTTATACGTTTAAGTACTAATTACGCTAATGGGTTAGTAATTGGAAAGGTTGAATTTAGAGGAAGTGAACCTGCATTTGCGTGGAGGGAGAGTGGAAAACCATTTAGGAAACCCCCCCNTTTGCGCTTCTCCCCATTCACATTGCAAGAAAATAATTATACATCTCCGAGAACTTAGCTCAGTCGATAGCGTGTCTTTCCCCTTTCACAATGATGAATAAATGGCCAGAGACTGTATGTTGTGTTTGTTCTTGATTTAAGCTACCTAGTTTATAAGTTTTGCACCGATATAATCAATCAGTTTAGAAAGTGCATGTTAAATACCTCAAATAAAAAATAAATAAATCACACAGCCTATAAATAATGGTAGCATATAGACCGAACGGGTTGTAAGACATGGTGCTAAATAAAAATAAAATAAATAATGGTGTAACATCATGAGTTTATATTATGTAGACCTACTATAAAATTTACACAGAGTTATATCCACAGTTAAGATTCTTACAAGGTAGGGCTATTCTATTAGGCCTATATTTTTTTTTTAATTTCCAGACACAAAATGGGCTTACTTCAAAAAATTTTAGCTGTCGGGATAGTCATTACTGCCATATCTGTATGGTATTTATACCAGAGTCTAACTGCCACACCCCCACAGCCGAAGTTGCAGTCAACATGGTGGGGACCTGGGAAAGCAAGAAAAGTGGATGAGTCCATACGACCTTTCAAGATTAATATCTCACAAGAGGTAGGACCAATTTGGAAGAAAAATAAAATTTACTCATCTCATTAATAATAATTTTAGAACCAATACATTTTGTGTACTGTCCTGAGGCACTGTTCAATTCTTGTTGTTTGACAATAATTAGAATTTAAAAGCACAAATGTTTTAGTAAAATGGGTGGATATAACTTGTATTAAAACATTAGAACAATTTACAGTTAAAATCATAAACTTAAAGTTGTGGTCAATAATAAAAAAAATTCAACAATTTAAAACTTGGACAAGTCACATAAGTCCATTTTTCAAGGATGATGATGGCATGAAATGTCGAAAAATCCCCCATCAATGAAATGTACATAATTTGGCAATAATAATTCATTTATTTTTCAAATTTTTATAAACTTTTTAAAATTAATGGCTTCGATTTTCTTAAATGTTACATGTCTTGAATAATTTTTTAACTTTAACTATAAACATTTTAATCAAGTTTTGGATATTTATTCTTTATATTGCCATCTCTAAATGTTAATGATTTTAACTGTACCATAAATTGTTCTATTGTTTTAATACACATTTATTAATTTACTCCACTCATTTTATTATAATATTTGTGCTTTTAAATTATAATTACTGTCATACATCAAGCATCTCATTAATATTATAAAATTAATCCATAAATGATGCAAAATCACTTTAAGAGCCACAAACCAGCCAATTTTTGATAAAAATTTAAAATATATATCTGCAAAATTAAATGTTAAAGCCCTGAAAATGTGTATAATGTGTAGGCTAAATTTTAAGACAAAGCTTAGTTATGATTTGATATTCAAAAGATAATCCACTGGTAAGCTTACATATTGATCCACATCAAAATTTCCCCTAAAACTCTCATTTGGAAGAAGTAAAGGTCTAATAGTTTCAATTTGCATTTTATTGGTCCTTACCTCCCCTTCTCCTTGAGACCCAACTAATTTGAATGAAATATGTTTAAAAAAAAACTAAAATTTAGAGCCCTTAAAACCTATTGAGTGTTAACTAAATTTTAAGACCATGATTTTGAATGTTAGCTAAATAATTTTAAAGACCATGATTATATTAAAAGTGCTCCTAAATCTCCCAATTTGAGAAAAAGGTATAAAAATAATTGTTTTGGTACATACATTGTCACTCCCTTCACCCAAATATACTTCTGGGTGCGCCACTGTCACAAACAGTACAAACTATAAAAGCTTACCAATTGAAGCTTCCTATAAATTAACCTTATTGGAGTATTTTACTACCGTAAATTTGTTATTACCAATTAATATCCAGTATCCAGTTCTGAAGGAGTCTAAATTGGAGTCTGAGTCAAGACAGTATAAAAATAACCAAAGTCCAAGACTTGGTGTACCTACTCTACATCTCTGGGTTCTCCCAAGACATTTTCATGCATAATTTTTGTTTTTTTTATGCTCTTAGGGCCAGCTCTATTTGAGAGTTTCAGATTTGTCCCACATTTCACTCCCTCTTTTGTTACAGATCACAGTCTGTCTCCATGACCGAAACTTGTTAGGGATTGATATTTCGTTTTACATTCTCCTTTGATTCAGCTCCCTTGTTTATTTATTTTTACTCAAAGGCTGGGTACCGCTTAGTGAAAGGCCAATACTTATAATATGGAAGAAAGCTAACGCCTGTACAACTCTGCATGTTTAATATAATAGAGATTCAGATTACGGGCTAATTTATGCGAAACCTACAGCAGCTCTTAAACTATGGTACTTATTAATATTTCTAGCTATTCATATCAATAATATTTTTGTTTTGATCTATTGTAAATATCTTTATATTTCCTGCTAGATCCTGGATGATTTGAGTGATCGATTAGAACTTCTTCCAGACCTCACTCCTCCTCTGGAGGGGATTGGGTTCCAATATGGCTTCAACACACAATATTTAAAAAAAATAGTTACTTTTTGGCATGAAGAATACAACTGGAGGGAGAGGGAAGCCTACCTCAACAGTTTCCCCCAGTTCAAGACTCAAGTGGACGGACTGGACCTACATTTCCTCCACGTCAAGCCCAAAAATGTCCCACCCTCGACCCGTGTGCTACCTCTACTACTACTCCACGGTTGGCCAGGTTCTGTACGAGAGTTCTACGAGATAATACCACTCCTCACAACCCCTCGTGAAGGGGTGAACTTTGTGTTTGAGGTGGTGGCTCCTTCCTTGCCGGGCTATGGTTTCTCGGAGGGAGCGTCCAAGCCAGGTCTTGGAGCGGTTCAAGTGGCTGTTGTCTTCAAGGACCTCATGGCCAGACTCGGCTTTGACAAGTTCTACGTTCAGGGCGGAGATTGGGGTGCTATTATTGGTTCAAATATGGCTACCTTATATCAAGACAAGTATGATTTTTAAATTTTTGAGTAGCATGTTTTATTTAACCAGACAGCAAATTATTATTTGCCATTTAAAGTTTTTGACTAGTTTTAAAATGAAAAGTAGGAGTTTAAAATTAAATTTGTAGTATATTTATTTAAAAAAATAATCTTGTAGCATTTTAATTTTAATGAAATAGCAATTTATAGTATTTTAAGTTAATATTGTATTAAAATTGTTAGGATAACCTTTTGATCACTTCACTGGCAGATAAAACAAAGGCGGGTCACTGTTTTCCTCATCTTGTAACGGGAATTTGTCTTAATTTTAGTTGTTTTTTTCCTAAAGGAAAGATACATACACACACATACGAAACTAAAATCACAAGATATTTTCGGCAATTTGAACAAAGTGAGGTGGACATTGTCATACTGATAAGAAAATTATATGTAATAAATCAATCTTAATCATTTAAAAAAAATTGTTTCTTGTTTGGGGCAGTTTTACCTTTTGAGATTTTTTTTTATATATCAAGCTTATTACATTTTTTTTGTGCAGTGAGAAAATGTTGAACATATTTTGTATGTATTGACTTTAAGGTTAGTGCATAAGATTTGTAGATTTGTCTCACACAGTTGTTTTACATTCTGTATAGAAAATCTTTTGGCACACTATATAATTTTCAGTTTATCATTCTCTATTAATATGAATTCAGAATTTTAAAAGATTTCTCTGAAAGTATCACCTAAAAATCAATTTGATCTTATTTCTAATACCATTTTTCTGTGCCGCTAATGTTTTTTTTATACGTAATGTAGATATGTAGTTCTCTGGGTGGAACTTCTTCTTTCATTTTCCTCTAATTAGTAGACAGTAAGTTCACAGAATTAGGATGATGAATGCACTTAACATACACTTTTAAATACATTGATATATGTATCTAAACACAAAAACTATAATAACCCATGAAAATATATACAGCTGTAAAAATTTGGCTCGAGGTAATTTTGTATCTGGACCAGTATGAAACACATATAGGCTACAGCACTATCTAAAATATACTCATGGTTAGCCTTTTCCTTTGAGTAAAGGCTCATAGAACTACGTTAAAAATAACAAAACCAAAGTGATGAAGGTTTTCATCATTTGCTAAAAGCTTTGTAATAATTGGGAACCAAGGAATTAGAATTGACTCAGCATTTCGTTATTCAAACCTATTGTCTTTGTGCTATCTTTACACTTGATGCAAAATGGTATCCTACATTTATTTTTGGTATTCATCAAATTTATATTTAACTTTTAATGTTTGTTCCTTTTATTCAGTGTCTTAGGGCTTCACTCCAACTTGTGTTTTGTGAACACCTTGCTATCGAACCTAAAGATGCTTTTGGGGAGTTTGTGGCCAACACTTGTGGTGAAGGAGGAGCTGGTTCACAGAATGTACCCCCTTAGCAAGACTTATTCAAATTTAATACTAGAGATGGGGTACATGCACATCCAAGCTACTAAGCCAGATACTATTGGTAAGCATTTAGCTTTTAGACCACACATTACATATTCTCATTGCACATCCCATGCTCAGATCCTGACCGGATCACTATATGCCTTGATTGCTCTCTACACACGTGTGTTTAGTAAATAATATATTAGTTGATTCTGGATTATATTGTAATGTGTTAGGATGCCAGGTTTATGATGATATATTAATTTAAACCCTCTTCAGTGACTGTTTGGTTTAAGATGTCTCTCTCGTGTTAGACTTGCCTGCTGATGATGGAGAGATCTGGGTTCAAATCTTGGTCGGGGTTTTTCCTGCATGGTTTCCCACTCGCCTTCTATGCAAATGCTGGTAGATTACCTCTAAAATGCTTCATTCCTCATCCTATCCCATTAGAGTAGTTATCATATATGTGTATAATCTAAATAGGTAGTGAGAGGTTGATCTCAGTGGTTTTTGGGTAAGGTGCTTGCCTCAGGACCTGATGTTTGTGGGTTCAAATCTAAAATCTCTGGGGAAGGATCAATCCAAATATCTCGGAGAAGAGTCTAATTTTAAAAATGTGTCTAGACGAGCTCCTCTCAAAATAGGTTCTTGTGCCATTCAATTTTCAAACATTTCATAGCGACTTTCTGATCCAAAATTTTAAAAAAAGAAGGGGGATGAGGATATGAGGATGAAGAGTAATTCCTTGGTTTTACCCAGAACTATTTTTTTTAGAACAAAAGGGCCTGGGGGGCAGTTTATATCTATCTATGAGTTAAAATAAGACTCTCCCCCTTTGACTTCTGTATCCTTCTGTAACTTTAAATTAAAGAGTCAGCATTTTTTCTGCTTTATGATATAGTAGATTTATAGATACGGATTATGTTGTGATGATGTGAAAAAAGCTATGTGTGAAAATGAAATGAGGTTTGAATGAATGAATGAATGAATGAATGAATGAATGAATGCACATTTCATGGAGAGAAAGTCTTAGGGCTGGTATACTTTTGCTGTGGGGTAGGTAGACAGTTTTGGCTATTTGGCAGGAGGAGCGTGTTGGCGGAGAATATGTGGGTGAAGTGTGTGTGTGTGGGTAGTTTCAATCTTAACAGTGACTCTTTCTAGAAAAAGCCCTTGATGTAAAAGTTTTAGCCTCTTGTTTGTCTCTTGAGTTGACTAGGCTGACAATAAAAAGTGATAATTGTGACAGCTAGCCTTTACTCTTTGCAACATTTTGGCTTAAGATGATATGTGGTTTACTGGATAAAAAAGTTAGAGTTTAATAAATTTTATATAATTATTTACACACACATGCACACACTCATTTTGATGGCCCCCAGTCTAACACGCTGCTCTCGCAGTAGACTAGACTGCTGATGACAAGGAGATAGAGGTTTGAAACTTGGTCAGGTGTACTGAGGGTGGTTTTTCTGAAATGATTTTCCACCATACCTCCACACAAATGTGGGTACACTTCATATTAATATAACCTTCCTAATCCCTAAAACCATTAGCGTAATTAATACATAGGCGTATAACCCGAACAGGTAATAAGATGTGTTGCTGAAAAAAATATTTACATTTATTTAGGTGTGTCACTGAGGGACTCGCCTGTTGGTTTGGCTGCCTACATCCTGGAGAAGTTCTCTACTTGGACTAATCCTGCCTGGCAGACAAGGACTGACGGAGGGTTGACTGAGAAGTTCAGTCTGACAAACTTACTAGATAATATCATGATATACTGGGTTACTGGTTCCATTACCACCTCAGTCAGAATCTACAGTGAGTCTTTCAGTAAGGCACAGTTTGCACTTGGACTTGATAGGTAAGATAACATAAATTACAAACATTGTGTGATTAATGTATATTTAATATTAGATATATTATATTATATATCCATACATTTTGCTACACATATAATATAGTTGTTATATATACACACATACATACATACAATAAATTAAATGTGTTTCATTTTATAAAATAAACAACAATCTTATCTCCAAAACCTATATTTATTTACCTTCACTGGAAATAAGAGATTTTAGTACCACATGAACACTAAAATCAGGGCGAACTCAATCTCTAAACTTAGTTTAAATTCTCAAACAAACCTAATCTAACCAACACAAGTCTAAAAAAGAGGATTCTAAGCCTTACTAATAGTTAACTCATTTAATGATACAAATTGGTTAATTTTGTGATTAATTATGGTAAGGATCATAAATTCATAATCATTCCAAAAAAGTAGGAAAATACATGGGTCTGATTGAAAGTATAAAATACTAATTAACTCTCTTTAGATATACATTCACTGTTTTGATATGAGTTTTTAAAATATATTTTCACAGATGTTTAGCATAAGTTATTTTGCGACCACAAAAAGTTAAGGTCTCTACAAATAATATACTCAGTTTATTTTAAATTATGGCCTTATTGAGCTGTTAATTGCATTACAAATTAGTATTCATTTGAAAGAACCCGAAGTAATTTATTTGCTTCTTGTGATAATATCTTGATTTATCAGATTAGAATTAATTATTACCCAAAAACTGTATGATAAAACATTTTTTAAATAATTTTAGAAACCCCTATATAATATTTTTTCAAGCATAAAACAATTTTTTCATTGTTTTAATCCACTTGAGGAATTTAACATGTACTTTATAAACCGACTGATTATATCAGCACACGACTTGTAAACAAACTTAAATCTAGACCGGACACAATACCCAACCCCCGGCTGTTAATTCATCACTATGAAAGGGCAAACCCACATTTCAACAATGATAAATTTTTTGGTTATACCAGAAATCTAACCCAGGACCCTTAACTCAGTAGACAGACACGCTACTGACAGAGCGGAGTTCACTTTGAATTAAAAAAGTGGTCTTTGAACACCCTTCCTTATCTGATAGTATACTCTAATTTTCCTGTACCCTGCTTTCTTTTTAATAATAATAATAATAATAATAATAATAATAATAATAATAATAATAATAATAATAATAATAATATTAATATTAATAATAAATAATAATAATAATAATGATAATAATAATAATAATAATAATGATAATAATGATGATGGTGATGATAATTATAGTGATGATGATAATTATAGTGATAATGATGATAATTATAATGATGATGACAATAAAAAATAAATACATAAACATCATCATCATCATCCAATCCAGTTTCATGCCACTGGCAGGGTCTATCTCAAACATAAGCATCTTCATTTACTCCTGTCCTCCCACCACTTCTCTTCCTCCACACTGGTCCAATCCACTCCACTTCTCTCCACACTACCTCCACCCACCTGTCCTACATCCCAGGACCTCCTGCCCGCCACCTCCATTTTGAGCACCCTCCTTGGAATCCTTCCCTCTTTCATCCTCTTCACATGTCCATACCACCAAAATCTCACCTTCTCTATCCTATCCTGCAGGGGTTTTTTGTACATGATGTGTGAATCTATTCCATTTCAATTAATAATAAGCACAACTTGTTTCATTCTTATGTTTATGTTCTCTTTTTCCAGCATTCCTACCAAAGTTCCAACAGCTTGTGCGATGTTCCCTGCAGAGTTGGCTTACCAACCAGAGAGTTTCTTGAAAGACAAATACCACAATCTGATACAATTCCATGATATGCCCCGCGGGGGTCACTTTGCGGCGTTTGAAGAACCCCAGCTTCTGGCTGATGATATTTGGTCGGCATTCAAATTAATTCAAATGCAAAAATAAATATTTTTTTCAAACGCTTTACCTGACTAAAATCTTGTAACAAGACTGAAAAGCACTAGACTTGGTTTTAGATATAATAGCTTTTTTTTATTGTTGTGTTACAATGAAATAGAAAACAATTTGCTTGCTTAGAGCTAGTCAATTTTATATTGTATTTTGTTCCTTTACTGGTAATCATATCCATTTTTCATTTTTGGATGGTTTTTATTCAATTTTATTTCAACAATGAGACAAATATGATTAAAATCATGTATTATACTTGTTTTGTACATAAGGCTTATCATTTAAATTTTATGTAATTTTTTGAAACTTGTATACAAACCTGTACCACAACCTAATCAAGATACAGTAGTGCCCTGATTTTCCGAGAACCGAGGTTCCGTATCATCCAAGGTGGTAAAACATTTTATGTTTCTTGAGAGTTGTCTAGGAAATAATCTGCAATAAACTGATTCAGCCAGTTAAATCGAATAGCGGAGTGAATAATTGGGTGACTTCGTTTCTACATACTGCCGTGCCGTAAATATAGTCTGTCACTCTATTTAGTCCAGTCAGTTGCCTGCCACTGAGCATTATGGTTACAATAAGCTTTGAGAGTAATGATTCAAATTTAGTGCACTGTATTATTTTTTTAAATATTAAATGAGTGTAAATAAAAGAAATAAAGGGTTATCACCACGTCTTACCACCTCTTACGGTTATATGCATCTACGCACATTTACATGGAAGGAGAGTGGGAAAGCATTTAGGATAGCCACCTTGACCAGGATTTGAACCAGGATCTGAGATATCTCGGTCATCAGTCAGCCAGTTTAACACGAGAGTGAAGCCTTAGATTGTTTGGTCTCTGAAGCAGGTGAAAGAAAGTGGTTTGTAAAGAGTGTTCTTGTATTATCCAAGTTTTTGTCTATTCGAAGCCGCTTCGGTTTTGTTGACTTTGGATAATTGGGACACTACTGTACCTGATGTATTTTTAAATTCTACACATATTTTACTAATACATATATTTTTAATAAAATAAAAATACTCCACTATGAGGTTGGTTACCTTTATGCTCATTTTTAATCCTTTTCCCAATACTGTGACACTTGGTTTTATATGTGGATAGCCCCTTATAACTTTGTTGGCATCCACTGAGATATCCCCATAAAAAATAAGATAAACCAAACACATATCTTCCTTTTATTTAATTAGCTTTGTTCTCCTATGATAAGTTACCAATTTACTTTTATGCATTTTGTTATAAATAAAATGGTAGAATAGTAGGAAATTTGTAATAAATAAAATGATAGAGAACACAAATAAAAGTAAAAACACTAACATATATTTTTACACACACACACACCTCAATATTTTGATGCTATAATAGCATATATGTTAGTGTTTTTACTTTTATTTGTGCTCTATTATTTTCCTACTATTCTATCATTTTATTTATTACAAATTGTTTTTGCTCAATGCACTTTATTTCATACATATTACTTTCACATATTTTGTATTTTCTCCCCCTCCCTCTTTTAAGGTCTCTTTTGCAGGGCAAAAAGTCTGTGGATGTGCGATGCGTAGGCTCATTGCAATTACATGACACTATAGTGAGGGGTGTTTTCCAACACATTACAGTGTTATCATTCAGCTCTTTCCTTTTTAAAGAGTGAAAATAGGTGTAGATATTTTGCACTAGTGTCTTGCGGAAAGTTATAAAAAAAAAGTTGGTATTGTTGCTCCAAGAATTCACGGTGACATTTTGCGAGACAGGTTTTTTATGAACTTTTACTAGAACATTAAAATTACTATCAAAACACATTTTTATACCACTGTAGCATTTTTGAAGTAGTAATACATGCGCGAAATAAAACAAAATCCCTAAATCAAAGATTATTAGTAAGAGAAGTGTTTGAACTGACTACTTTCAGAGCCAAATTGTGGCCAAATACAAATATTTAAAGAAGTAGAAGAAGAAAATGACACAATAGTTCTATATCAAGCTCTTTTTATCTTCATGTCTTTGGTCTTCATCTTACGTCACTGTTAAGTAACGTTATTTTATGATTGTGGTGATTTAATGTTGTTATTGGGAAAATTATTAAGTAAAATAATAGGTGGATGAAAATTTAAAATGCTTAAAGTTTTACTTATTTTTGAAATAGAGCTCAAATACTCAAAAGGTGGCTTTTACATATTATTTAATAACACTAAAAAAAATTATATGTAGATTGTGAAACAGCCGCGTTGACTGGCTTAGAAATTTGGAAATAGAACTTTCCCTGTAATTTAGTGATTGGCATGTCTGCGTGATACTAAAAATGCATAAGCTTTTTTATCTGTTAAAAATAATTTGGTACAAGCTACGTTGTTTTCTTCAGTGTATGCGCATGGTCTATATTGTGTTTAAGGCATATAATTTAAAAAGTATTAACTAGTTTGTAATAAATAGGCCTTCATTATGAACATTGTAATTAAATATTAATAAAATATATAAGGTTTTTTAATTGATGTTATTTAAATACCTGTGTTTATAGTGGGCCAGGAATAGTCGAAAACATAAAACCTTTTAGCTGTGATTTTTCTATTCATAACAATGTATATTATAGTTGATTTGCTGTAATTTTCAACCCCCGACTCTTTTCCACTAAGACTTTTTTTTAATTCTTAAACCAAAATACAAGTTTATTTAATGAAATACAATAATTTGCCACACATCAGGATTTAACCTTTTTTCTTTTTTACCGAAATACAACAGCTCTTTATTTAACGAAATCCAATCGTTTTATTTACCACAAACCAGGATTTATATTTACCACAAATCAAGATCTAGCTTTTTATTTACCGATTGTTTATACCGAAATACAATGTTTTATTTAACGATATCTAATAGTTTTATCCACCACAAATCAGGGTCTCTACTGATGACATGTTTACCATAAAAAAAGAATAATGTACTTAACAGTATTTTAATACAAGTACATATACTAGCTAGTTAAGACAAATTTTACAAATACTTAGTGTAATTATGTAATGTGTTTATGTTGATATAAATGTGCATCAAATACAATCTCCGCAAAACAAAAACTTTGGTTAAAAAAGGTAATTAGATATAAATGATTATTTTGTTTGTGATATAAGTAAGCTAACTCATTTTATAATATTTTTTTTACTATTAGTGTAAGTGAGTAGACACGAACAACTGCCACTTAGTTGATAAAAAGAGTTGAGTGACTTTGCATTAGCTTGTTCAGCTTCTTGTCTAGTTATGTTAAGTACTTTAATCCCTACTTATCATAGTGATTACACACTGCTCCAAAGCAGCTAAATATTTTGAAACTTTTATTTCTCTAATGTGTTTCAGTTCACTTCATAAGTTTTAGTGACAGAATATGACAAAACATATTTTTTCATCGCTTTGGTTGGACATCTTAAATACTTAAAGAGAGTGGAAATGTTTACTTTGTGAAATGATTTTTTCAAGTTTTATAAATCTATGTGCACATAGAACTGAGAATATAATGCACGAGTCACACTATCAAAACTAAACTTCAATTAGATGATCTTAGAATACATTTTGATATTGTCTTGTTAGATATTTATGTGGTTTATAGTTTTCACAACTCTTTCGCCTCATTTTTACTTCCAGGCTGATGATGACATGAAATGTCAAAAAATCTCCATCAATCAAAATGTATACGAAGGCACGTCAGACAAAACAATTGACTTTTTTTTTTTAAATCTTTTAAACTATAAATATTTTAATTAAGTTTTGACTATTTACACTATTAACTCTTTTTTGCTTTTGACAACTTTATGTTTATGATTTTAACTGTAAATTATTCTATTGTTTTAGTATATATTTTTAACTTACTAAACTCATTTTAAATATATTTATGCATTTAATTCTTATTGTCAAACATCAAGAATTCAATTATATGATAACATAAATTCTGAGTTTTCAGTTTTTGGGTGGACATTTATAGCAAACACCATATCCTTGATGTGTTAACAACTTTTGTAGCTAATGAAGAATAAGAAATTTGTATGACTTTAGGATTCAACTAATGTTTTGGAAGGGGCTGAGCAACACATGTAGATAAAACACACTGCTATACCACCCCTAATGCTCGAGCAGTGGCTTTTGGTCATATTAACTTTATATTTATGAACAGTAAATACAATTTATATAGTTTAGAGTGTTTTATTTCTATAATAGTTTAAAGAAATTTTAAAAAATATATAGTTTTTATGCAATAGCTTTACCAGCAACATAAAATTATGTCTAGCCTATATAATACCTGTCTTACATGTGTGATCTACGGGCTGTACTTCAAGCCTAGACCTAATGACCAATAGGTAAGGTTATTTTTAGTAAGCTTTTGATTAATGTTTATTTAATTTTCAAGTTTATAATAGTTAGGAATCACATTCAAGTTTAAGAATTTCACTGAACTCTAGTGGACATTTTAAAACCTCCATGTTCATGGGTTTATCTAACTTTAATAACCTTAATATCATTGGTGAGAAAGTTTTACAATTGAGATGTCTATTAGATAATATGTCTATGAAAGGCCTAACCAGCCGGTATTGGAACATACATGGCTTGAATAAAAAAGTGACCCAGGCCACAGGCTGGAAACAGTAATAGATGTAAAGTAAAGTTAGATAATCTGTGGATGGCCTTGAGAATGTGAGAAGTCATGGTTTATCTCTGACATGGAATGATTCTGCAGTAAATTTTGCTATATAATCTATTAGACAGCAGATTATAAACCAACAAAGGTGTGTACTCACCTGTAAATAACATCCCAGAATATCTATTAATAGTGCAACGCAGGACTAGAGTAAAAAAAAAGTAAGTGGCAAATTATTTTATTTGAATTATTAAAATATTTCCTTCTACTAAATTGTATTAATTTAATGAAAACTTTTATATGAAAATGTTGAGGATAGTAGGCTTACTTATCCTATAGAGCATATAAAAATAATTGTTTTACCAAAAATCAATATTTTATTATTATTTATACAAACAAATTAATACAGAGAATTGATATGTATGAAATAAAGTGCATTGAGCAAAAACAATTTGTAATAAATTAAATGATAGAATAGTAGGAAAATAATAGAACATCATTTTATTTATTACGTACAGAGAATCGATTAATATCAAAATGAAAACAATTTTTTTTAAATCTATTTTAACTAAATAAAAGTTATATATGGCTATATTGTTCATTACAACTTAACCCTCTAACCTTAAGAAACTACACCTAGTCAGGCCCGTATCCAGAATTTTCTTTATGGGGGTGGGAGGGAGGCCGATTCTTCAAATAATGTCTGACAATTACGGTCATCTCAAGACTAAACAGCGGGGAGAGGGACGAATCTGACCTGCATGAAGAAAATTTTGTACAAAAATATATTGTTGTTGACCCATTCTTGCATTCACTAATAATTGATATACTTTTTATGACCTTTAATAGAGAATATACTAATTTTACATACATTTTTATAAAAACTAATACATTTTCTACTAAAAGTCATAAAAAGTATATTAATTATTAGTGAATGCAATCATGGGTCAACTGTAACATTTTTTAAATTAAATTTTGACATTTTTTATTTTCATGTGCGGAGAAATTCCTGAGTATATTACATTTTATTATTCATGATGTTTAGTTCTAAAAATATAGTTTACACAGAGTTTAACCGTCAATTTTCATTCAAGATAATTTTATTTTTCATCTTATTATATTATTAATTTTTGTGTAGTCATGAGTCTCTCCCTCCCTTCCCCCCTCCCCCCAATACATGCCAGCATCTAGATGACATAATTTTTAAAACAATCGGTTATTTATAAATACATTATATACTTGCCTGGCTAACTAAACCAAACCTCCCATACACTAATAAATAAAGATTAATTTTCAATAAAAAATTAATATTGATAAGATAACTTAATAAGGGAAACCATCTTTTGGCTTTATGAGGTAATTGTATTATATTTGGAAAAAGGTACGTATAACAAATGTTTATATCCCCCTTTCCTATACCTTCTTCCAAAAAATATAATATTGATAAGATAAAAGATTTAAAACCTCACAAAATAATATTTAGATGACACAATAGGGAAACATGTAGAAACCTAATAGGACTACAGATCACAGTAGTGTATTTGTAAATATTTCCTTTCCTTTGTGATTTTGGTGAGTTTTGTTCTAATTGTATAGCTGTAAAAACTCTTAGAACTTTCTAATTATAATATTATTAGATTCCCCATCCTAAGTGTGTAAGAATAACTATGTTACAAATAAAAATTAAGCCTATATCAAAGTGAAACAAATAAAATAATTTTTATATCCTCAATATGAAGTGTAAAAAACACCCAGGTCACAGGCTGGAGACAGTAATGGATATGATTAGTACTATAGCCAGAATTTTAATTAGTATTACAAGCTTGGCTTATGGTTATGGATTTTTTTTAAATATCTCAAATGTGGTGGTTGCAATTTAACTAACAAAATATTTTAAACAAACAATAGGTATAAACATTAGTGCCATATTTTTAATGGTCACTGACTAGTTTTGTACCAGTAGGGTACCTGTTTTTACATCAGTTGTTTAGTGACAATGACAATGATGTGTAGTAAAGTATCTATAATTTTTTATTTGTATTCTGTTAATTATTAAAGGCAATTAAGGAATATTTAATTTACTAATCCTACAAATATTTTATTCTATCATTTATCATAAATTTTACTGGGGAGGTGCACGACTCGAAAATATCTTGATCAGACGAGAGAGAAAAAAAAGTCTTAAAAGTTAAAAATAAATCTCGAAAATTCAAGAAATTTGAAAAAACTGAAAACTCAAATAACTGCCCTAATAAATTTACAAACCTAATGGAGAATTTATTATTTCTAATAACACCCTATAGTCTCGAAAATAGGCAGCACATTTTCACAGAAAACAGCCATCATTAGGTGACCTGGTGGTCTAGGGGTAAGGTGTCAGACTTCTGTGCAGAGGGTCCGGGGTTCAATCCTCGGTCCCGGCACAGATTTATCTGATTGCCAAACCCTTCCTTCACCTCTGACAAGACTTGTATTAATTATAACTTGTGAATGTGAGGAATGCCAGGCCTCTACCGTGGTTCGGATCCCATATTAAGCTGTAGGTCCTCCATTTCATCTCACAATCACCCTACCATTTCACATTAGCGTAAGTGCGTATAACCCGAACGGGTAGTAAGACGCGGTGCTAATAATAATAATAATAATAACAGCCATCATTAAGAAAAGTTTTGGTCATAAATTTTGTTCAATATCAAACTTTGACATTACAAGCTGTCACAATACAAAGTAAATTATAATTAATGGTATACATTGCAACTACCACCATTTTATTAATTGCATTTAAAATGTGTATGAGTTATTTACATCTTAAATGTTTGAATGATCTATAAGAAATCGAAAGCAAGCGCCAGCCCAAGTGTTAAAATGATTTCTATAAACTGTAGCTTTAATTATATAAAAATAATTTACATTTATCTACTTTCAAAGTTCTTGCGTCTGAATATTTTTTCAAATTCTCATCTCAAAAAGGTGGTTCTCGCACATCCCTAAATTTTACCTGTGAAAGAGATGAGAGGAAAATAATGGATGTGACTAAAAGAGGAAGAGTGGTGGAAGGAAAGAGGAAGTTGAAGGCATTTTACTAAACTGATCCGGTCACAATCTGGAAACATTTTATGATGATGATGCTTTACTATAAATTTGGTTATACCTAATTGATTATTTTAATTTTCCAGAATGGGTGTGTGCAGGTTACTTTTAATTATCAGTATAGGCCTCACCGCTATTGGTATTGGCTTTATTTACAACAAACTGACTTATGTGCCTCCCCTTCCTAAACTAGAGTCTACCTGGTGGGGCCCAGGGCAACCTCACAATGTCGACAAGTCCATACGACCATTCAAGATTAATGTACCAAAAAAGGTAAAACTAAATACCAATAAAATTATCAAATCAATATTGTCTGAAAACTGCCTATTTTAAAAGTGGGCCAAAAGAAAATTACAATATAAGCATATTTATTTGTTGGGAAAAATAATATTTAATATGGTTTATAAATCAATCAACTTACTAAACTTGTGATGTAAATAAAGAAAATTTAATTTTAAACTAATTTAGCTTTTAGTGGAATTTATTTATATCATTAAATTAATGGCAGCTTAATGTATTATTTTTATTTACACATATATTTTCTTGTTCAACAGGAGCTGGATGATCTAAATACACAACTGCAACACGTGAAGCTCACTCCGCCTCTAGAAGGTATTGGGTTCCAATACGGTTTCAACACAGACTACCTCAAGAAGGTTGTAGACTTCTGGAGAACCAAGTACAACTGGAGGGAGAGGGAAGCCTACCTCAACAGTTTCCCTCAGTTCAAGACTCAAGTGGACGGACTGGACCTACATTTCCTCCACGTCAAGCCCAAAAATGTCCCACCCTCGACCCGTGTGCTACCTCTACTACTACTCCACGGCTGGCCAGGCTCTGTACGAGAGTTCTACGAGATAATCCCACTCCTCACAACCCCTCGTGAAGGGGTGAACTTTGTGTTTGAGGTGGTGGTTCCTTCCTTGCCGGGCTATGGTTTCTCGGAGGGAGCGTCCAAGCCAGGTCTTGGAGCGGTTCAAGTGGCTGTTGTTTTCAAGGACCTCATGGCCAGACTTGGCTTCGACAAGTTCTACGTTCAGGGCGGAGATTGGGGTGGAATTATAGGGACACACATGGCCACTTTATTCCAAGAAAAGTAAGTTCTATTTGTTCAAAATAATATTTATTAAATAAATAATTATCGGGTTAGGTTATTTTTCAATTTTTAATTCAGTTTTAAAATCTTCATATTTAGCTACATTAACTAACACTTAGTAAGTTAACCTTCTCTTTCTCTCTATTTTAATATAACCATTAAGAGTAAATACTGAAATAAAGATATTTTTTTTAGTGTTGTAGGGTTCCACACCAACATTTGTGTTGGCAACTTTATTGAAAGATATGCTAAACTAATATTAGCAAGTGTGTGGCCCACTCTTATAGTAGACGAGGAACATGTTGACAAGCTGTTTCCTGTCGGCAAGACTCTCTCTTGGATGTTACAAGAGTCTGGTTACATGCATCTACAATCCACCAAGCCTGACACTGTGGGTAAGTTAAGGAACTAAAATAAATCATTAATAAGCCAATTTAACATACTAAAGATAAAATTTGATAGGGGTATGCAAAAGTCACTTTTTAAATGTGAAGCAAAGTTTGAAACAAGCAAATAAAAGGCGAGCCAGAAGACACAACACTACTTTTAATTTCTAAAAGTTCTTTTAATACATCAAGGTAAAGAGAAATATACAAACATACAATATTCTTTTATGCCAACATATCTAAATCCATCCACGATTACATTATAGATGATTTAATCACCATTCAATCTTAAAATACTGTTTAGTTGCTGTTCTGAAAATTGTTATATTTTGAAATATGTCATTTAGTGGGATATTTCAAATATGTTTATAATATATCAAAGTTTTCTTTGTCCTTCAAATTGTTTTGAAGATGCGAATATAATCATGGCTGTCCACCTTATTGGACCCTATCCCTATCATGATCTAGTTCTCTCCACCCTACTTTAGTACTTAATCATTCTATGGAATTAGCATTTCAAAAGTTCATTACCACACTTATAAAAGTACGTCACCTATCCCTATATTGAGCTAGCTCTATCCTGGCCACCCCATTACACTTTCAGGTCCATTCTAATGTTACCCTCCCATCTGCATCTAGATCTCCCCAATGTTCTCTTTCCGCTAGGTTTGCCAGTCAGTACCCTGAACATGGTTCTAGATTTTCCCACTTGCACTGCATGTCCTGCCCACCATATTCCATTCATTTTATAAATTACCTCTTTTGACTCTGAAGAAGGCATGTCCCACCACCCTCCCCCATTTTTCTCGATAGCTATGCCCCAGTTAAGCTCTAGTCATAGTGTACATCAATTTCACTTGAATTTAGCTATTAATAATAATTAATGTAAATTCAATTTGATGTCTTTAGTTTTGTTTGCACTATAGTAGGTCAATATCATTTTGTTTCCAGGTGTAGGTTTACAGAACTCTCCTGTTGGTTTGGCAGCCTATATCATAGAGAAGTTCTCCTCCTGGACTAATCCTGCCTGGCAGACAAGGACTGATGGAGGGTTGACCGAGAAATTCACACTGACAAACCTACTGGATAATATCATGATTTACTGGGTCACTGGTTCCATTACTACTTCTGTCAGGCTCTACAGCGAATCCTTCAATAAGGCTCAGATGGGTCTTGGTATTGACAGGTATGATCTTCAAATTCACCAATTTACTCCAGGGAGATACATTAAAGTAAGAAAAAACAAAAAGGAATATAGATAAAATATATTCTGAGTATTCATTTCAACCCTAGTAAGTCAAACATTTGTTTAGTGACCTTAAGTAAAAAAAAATGCTTCTTATCTATGCTTTAGCAGTGACACTAATTATTTAATCTGAAGCCATTTACAATATTTACATCAATTCTAAATTGCTAATATGATAATTTTCTGATGGTCGGAGGGAGGATAGGAGAAGGTGAAGTGGGGGGGGGTAAAGCCAACTTTTCATACATCCTTGCCTTTATACCAGGGTTAATTAATTTGCTTCACTACAAGCCACGGCATGTGTGATACTTTTGCATTCTTCTCGTGAAAAAATAATCTTGGCATGGCCTTGGTAAAGGAATGAAATGTTACTCTTTTAATAGTTTCACTTTCAAGCTAGCTTTAATTTTTTCATTTCTTAGACCAGTGATTCTTATACTGTGGTATGCATACCCCCAAGGGTACACGCATGACTTTCAGGGGGTATGCGAGTAGCTTTTAAGGGAAAATGGGCAAAATGACAACAGAACAAAATGCGGTGGGGAGTTTTCGAGGCAAATGAGGGACATTTTCTCTTGCTTACCAGACATTTGGGGAAATTTTATCGTGGAATTACATTAGACTTACAATCATGATGACCAAGGGGTACTTTTTGAAAGATGTTTGAGAGCCACTGCCTTAGCTTATCTCCCCTTGTAACATTCTCAATACCTTTCAGAAACCTTAAACCAATATCTCACAATGAAAATAATGACAAGTCAAAATGAATGATACGTCTTCTAGGACAGGTAGTAAATACTATTGAATATATTTGTATTGGAAAGCTCCACCAGGTGGAAGAGTAAATGGGTGATTGTTTACTTTGGGTCTCAACTAAAATAGGACACTGTATAGTTCTAAAACAACCTAGTCTTATAACGAAGAGTTTACAATGGAAAGCGAAACTTTCATCTCACCTCCCCCCATTATTTTTTTATTCTCTTATTTTTCATACTTCATTACTTCCTCCAAGCCAAAACTTGTGATTGGAGCAGAGTGATATACAGGTATATATACATATTAGGGATGAACCCACGAATCCTTAAGGATATTCAAGATCCGAGGGTTCTAGAAAATTTCAGATTCCAGACTAAATTTTTTTTCAAGTGATATTTGTTTTAGAGCTCTAGCCTCCTTATTGGTGGCTCAGAACCAATTATAATTATAGGATGAACTTAATAACCAGTCCCCAGACCAGTAATTTAACACTTAATTAATTGTATGAATGTTATAATTATTGAGTGATAAGAAAGAATGTTTACGTTAATTTACTCTGTATATTTTATATTATTCTATTATATTTATATTTACTATGTTCATAATTTTTTCATGTTTCTGATTAATAAAATAGTGGATTAGACCCAACTCTAATACACACATATATGTGTGTGTGTGTGTGTGTGCGTGCATGTGCGTGTGCGTGTGTGTGTGTGTGTGTGTGTGTGTGTGTATACTATATGAGATGCAAATTTTCAAACATATGTAAAAGTTAAGATTTTACTTAATTTATAAAATGCTAATCATTTTTATCTGATGAAATTTATCATAATTATGGTTTAATATTCAAGGTACAAGGATGTGCATTTTATAATGTTTTATTTAATATCAGATTAACTAGGCCTAGAAGATATCTGATATGAATTTCTTTTGTTTATATTTCTAGTATCCCTACTAAGGTCCCATCTGCATGTGCGATGTTTCCAAATGAAATAGCTTACACGCCAGCGAGTCTTTTGAAAAGCAAGTACCACAATCTTGTACAATTCAATGATATGGCACGTGGCGGCCATTTTGCAGCATTCGAAGAACCACAACTTTTGGCAGATGATATCTGGTCGGCAGTTAAACTCATGCAAGAACAAAAACCTAAATGAAGTGAATGTTACGGGTTTAATATAAGAACTGTATTCTTGTGTGTGTGTGTGTGCGCGCGCGTGTACTTACAATAATTTATAATGAGGACTGAATAGTAAGAAAAGTTTGAATATATATTTTATAGGTGTGATAGATTTTGAGAAAAAGCAAACCTGTAAAGGCAAGTAATTATAAAATTACTGACGAAAATGATTTGTAAATATAATTATGCTGACTACAAAGTTTCATTATTCTTAAAGTAATTTAAAGACACTATACTAGATTGAATATACGTTTTTATGCCTCATTTTTCTTTCTGTCTATTCTGATTACATATAACTTACACTAATTTAACAACACAGAATAAAGGAGGTGAATTTTAAGGAAACACACCAGCATTTGCATGAATCTAAACCTCAGTGTAAATTCCAAATTGGAAAATCACTCCCAGTTTGTTGTGCCAAGTTTGATGCTGACAATTTATAACACATTAGTGTTGCACACATTGTAATTAGATACCCCCTAATATAACAAAGTATGAATAACGAAATAAGTTTTTCAATTTGGAAATTACTCTTAAGCCAAAGTATGCTATGTCCGATTCCCGATAGATTTGTATTTGACAGTTTGGCTTAGTTCCTATTGGACAAAGTTGGCTGTATGCATTCCTGAACAAAGTAAAACAATCCTTTTATGTTTTGTTTTGTGATGATACGTCATGCCGACTATCAATAAATTAAGTTAAAAGAGTGGCTGTCAGGGATGGAGAATTAAGTCATTTGACCTGGCTGACAGACAAACTTGTTTGGATGTAAGAAGAATGTGTGGTAGGTATTTGTGTGTAAACACTCTTACAAGAACATTTGTTCAGAAAGAATCTTATGTGATTACTTACTATTTCCAGTCTGTGGCCTGGGTCAATTTTTTATTCAAGCCATATATTTTCCACTACTGGTCTGCTAGGCTTGTCGTAGCTACATAGGCCTTACAATATATCTTAAGAATAGAACAGGCACAACATCCAGTCTCCGGCCATTAATTCATCACTGTGAAAGGATAAACCCACATTTCACCAATGATATATATTTTTCGGCCATGCCGGGAATCGAACCCGGGATCCCTAACTCAGTAGACAGACACGAATGATTTAACAAAGGTGTCAGATACTTTATAATTAAGTAAATTGTATTAAAATATTAAAAGTACTAATTTTCTTCCCCCTAATTATTAGAATGTTAATAAATAATACCTGTAGATTAAGAATTTTTTTCCCCCCAAAATTTCCCGGGTCCCACCAAATATCCCAAAACTCTTCCAGACATTTAAAAGCAATTTAAATACATATATTAGTTTATCAGTCGAATTTATATTAGTAAAATGAAGATTTTATTTGTGTGTCATGAGCATTGCACGATATTTACCGCACGCAGAGGGCTGACATTTAAACATTTGTAGCCCCTGTGCACAAACATGTGCACCTGGAAGCTGGAACTTTTAATTTCAGATTATATTTTCTTAGATTAGTTTATTTAAACTTAAGTAAGAAGATTAAATTAAATAGACAATAAGCTTTATGTGATCAAAATATTTTTTAAAAGACTGAAGAGCATATTAATATTGTCATACAGTTTGTTTTTAATTATGTTATCAATTGTAACCTCATTACAACAAGTAAACAATAAAAGGTTGCTTCACCCCCTTCCCCCAGTTGACTCGTCTCAGCAAGACTGCGACTCTACAACACATTTCAGCACCTGACTGAATCGAGGCCCATGGCTCATTCCCTGGCGTGAGTACCGAGCCGCGCCCAGAAAAAAAGAACAATATGCACAAGCGTTCACTGCGCTCTATCGGCTGTGTTTGGCAAGCTTATAGTCCAGTTCTTTCCACACATGTCTGGAGAGGCGTGGTATGACCCAGCATGTTCTAGACGCATGCTATCCCTTAGCCTTCTCTCCCTCCTATTATTCCCACGCCTTGGGAACGCGTGGTAGATTCGTGGGCTATATAATGGTAGGATTCTGTAATGTAGTCACATATTACATACTGGCTTCGAGGTGAGCGACGTTGTAAAAAGCTGATTAATATCGTCATACTCTAAATTCACTTTCGGCTTAAATTATATTTAACATATTCAAAATGATCGTTTCTGGATCTATACATTTTAAACTTATTGATTTTTGACATCGAATGGACTTAGTATTTTTGGACTCTTAAAGTCATGGTAATAGTTTAACTTTTTGCACGGTTAGCGTAAACCATATTTTCAATCTTGGTATATATTATGGTCTCTTTTGGGGACATTTAGTCCCTGGGTTTTCTTGTAATATCTGCTTATCCGCCTAACGGATTTTTTTTAACCCTTTGGGTACCGGCCATTTGGTCGTTTATTAACAGATAGCGTCGTTAGCCGGCTCCACTTATTTTAAAATCTTGTTATTTTTTGATAGATTGTTTAATATTGTTGATACAGTTTAAAGTTTATCGTTTGTTAGTTTGAGATGGGGCCGCAAGTCGGCGAGATTCCACTGTAGACACTACATTAATAAATGTACCTCGTTTACCTTGTGTGTAGTTAGGCTTGAGACCGCCAGAAGGCGCAAAGTACAATTTGATATTTTATTAATCCTTTGTTTTGTTGGCCGCCTCCTGATGAAAAGAAGGGCCAGTAACGACTTTGTATTCTATCATTTGACTAAGGCTTTAGATAGTTAAATTTTAAGTTGCTTGGCATATGTGTTCTGCATATTTGGATCGAGAGTTAATTTTGTGTGCTAGCCGCTTGGCAGCGTCATTATCAAATTAATATTTGACGTTTTGCCGGATGATTTCAAATATTGTCTTGTTCAGATTTAGGAGGCCGATAATTTAATGAAGGCATATCATTTATTATTTCAACTAATTGTGAGCTGCCAATAAGGGCACTTAGATGAATATTACTTATTTATAAGATTGTATCCCTTATTAGTTATTAATACCAAAGATCTTTGATTTTGTCAGTATATTACAATTATGACTGGGTTAAGAGTAATGAATAGAGATTGTTAATAAGGTCAATTTAGAATTTATTGTATCATGTGTTTTGAGCCACCATTTATGGGCGAGAGTAGATGTCTTGCGAATGTCATATGTTAGTTGTCTGTTGTTGTGACTGATACGAGACAGTCCTGGGAACTTGCCACTTAGGAACCTACTTTTCACTACGTATCTCACATTGTATAGTGCCGTTTTGGCTATAACTATTTTCTATGGTTCATAAACCTGTATATGTCTACTAAACCAGGTCTTTTCTTTGGAAGGTTCATTTCAAATATATTTTGAGCGCTGGTGTCGCCTAACGCTTTGACTCTCTCACTCATCTTATCGAGTTGTGTATGTTTTTTACTTAAATAAAAAACTCTCCTGTTACCTCCTTGGCTATTATTTCTGAGTGGGGATGGGGGGTTTTCACATTGTGTTGCAATGTAAGATAAAATTATTAGTTTATATCAAAATAACCTGCTTTGGAGGCCGTATGGTTTAAGGCGACATTCTCATGTTAGACTAGACTGCCAATGATAAGGAAATCGGGGTTCGAATCCTAGTCGGGTGTACTGAGATGGGTTTTTCCAAAATGGTTTTCTACTCATCATCCATGCAAATGTGGGTGCACTTCCTCTAAATTATAAACTTCCTCATCCCTAACTCATTAGTGTAATTAGTACATATTAATATAACCAGAAAAGGTAGTAAGATACATTGCTAAAATAAATAAATATATCAAAATAATTTTACTTTGTATTTTGTTTTTTTTATTAAAAATAGTCATATTATTTTGTTGTTATTTTTATTCATCTTCTTCTCAAAATCATCCTTATTTACATCAACAAACAAACTTCCACCTGCTTTGGTGGTTGCATAATTTCTAAGATGTCACCCATGTAATAGACTAGACTGCCAGTGAGTGGGAGGTCGGGGTTTGAATCCCAATCAGGCCAGTAGCATCTCGTGACCAAAATTCTTAGGCAAGCTTGGAAGGGGTGCCCTCAATCTTAAAAGGGGAGGTCGCGGAATTTAAAAAAATATGTATACTTCAAGAAGCTATTTGGAGTTTTTTTTATGATAGGTGTGGCTTTAGGCGTCCTTATGTTCTGTGATTTACATTATTGTGTTATTTCTTATTACAGACATATACTTATAAACTTTCGTTTGTTAGTTTTCACTGAGACATCAAAACAAAAACACCTGCTACAATAAACTCCACAAAACTCTAAAACCCGGTAAACACGGCACAACTTCTTGTACAAAAGGTTGTGCAAGAAATTGTACAATAGCTTAATCACATGGATTGCATACAAATTTTAGCCAGTGACTGTTCACACGGCATTTATGATTGCATAAAAAATTTGAAAAAAAAAAGGTGTTTCTGCCCTTTTTATGGAAATCAATTATTTAATGATTTGGAAAATATTGGTATTCAATGTAAACAATTTCTTTATCATTCCTAAATATTATGAAAATATTTTTTTAAAATATTTAATAGTTTAAAAAAAAAGACTTTCAACCACCATTAAATGGACTAGTGCACGTCTTGCATGCCTGTTACGGTCACTTCAATGTATGTTGTTTCTTTTCAAACCCACTGATGCTTGAATTACATCTAAACGAATACCAGGGGAATATTTTTGCAGACATTACATAAAATAATTACATATCTTCAATCAAAGGCAAGCAAGTGCTTGCCCTGATGCAACGCCACTGAATCAGGTATACTTAGAATGACTTTTCCTAAATGGTTTTCCCAATTTCCCTCCGTGCAAATTCAGGTACACTTCTTATAAATTCAACCTTTATTCTCCTTAAAACATTGGCGTAATTAGTACATATGGATATAACCTGAACGGCTAGAAAGACGCAGTGCTTACAAAAAAAACTTCAATTACCTACTCCGGGAATTTAGTAAATTTTAAGTAATAAATCATGTTAACCGCTCTACGATAATGTTGAACATGACAATACCAACAATTAAGAGTCATAGAAATTTAAATTGGTTGTTATAAACCTAATTTCCTAAAACTATAGCTATTAAAACAATTGACAAAAAAGTAACTTAAGAGAGTTACTTAATATTAAACGTCAATATCTATGTTAGTTTCTATCATTAGAGCAGTATGGTACATTATAACAAATTTACAATACATGTATATTAAATTCATAAAGGCACACTCTAGCATCAAACTAAGGTCTCATGGGTGACCTGGCGGTCTACGTATAAGGTGTCAGATTTCTGTGCTGGGGTTCCGGGGTTCAATCCTCGGTCCCGGCACAGATTTATCTGATTGCCAAAACCTTTCTTCACCTCTGACAAGACGCTTATTAATCACAACTTGTGAATGCGTGGAATGCCAGGCCTCCACCGTGGTTCGGATCCCACGTTAAACTGTAGTTCCTCCATTTCATCTCACAATCACCCTACCATTACACATTAGCGTAAGTGCGTATAACGCAAAATAGTAGTAAAACGCGGTGCTAATAATAATAATAATAATAATAATAATAATAATAATAATAATAATAATAATAATAATAATAACTAAGGTCTCTTTAGTCTATATTCTGCCTCACTGCCCACTCGACAATAGAGATGAGTTTGCATAAAAATTACCTCATATTGTGAATGGGACATAAGAAACCACGCAAACTCTCAGCGGCTTGGTGGCCTCATCAAATTTGGGCACTCATCTACCCCAGGGCTTGTCCGCTTGATGTGGGTATTCACCAATTACTTTACCCGTTAGCATCAGTACTACAGAGGGTCCTAGACACCAAACTAGTAACACCTGCCCCTAAGGTCTTAGAACTGAAAGTTGGTTTGCCACTAAATATCGGCAAAACCACAGATGGTACACAAAACACTAGAATCCTTTTATCAAATAAACACTTGAAAAGGCAGGACAAATTATTAGACTAAACAAGCTCTCTTTGGTTCATAATTTTTATTGTTACAACAAGCCTGCTTTATTCTACTAACAGCTTTTTGTTAAATATCTAATCTTTTTTGCTAACTGGCTTTGTGTAGAACGATTTTCTTCCAAAATAACTTTCATTCACATTGGCAATTTTCCTAGGTGAAAGATCTGCTGTCTTACTCATGCCTCAAAATGTTAATGGCTTGAAAGCCAAGAATAATAACCAAAGAATCATTCACAGAAATGGCTCTATAGTTATTCACTCACTAACTTCATTGTTGAAGGTGATCAACTCAGCATCTCAAGATGGCCTTGAATACCTGATTGCTCATAGTTTATCTTGAATGACTTGCAAAGTTTATCTTGAAGGACTTGCAAAACATTTTGTGATGTAACAACTTGTTTTAAAAACAGCTGATAAGGAGATGCATGCTCACAAGTAAAATACTTAGGACTTTATATCAGTTATCGAAGAGTATGTGTGGCCGGTAGTAATTAAAGTAAGTGACACATTTAAATATTAATTTGTATTTGACCTATAAGTGCATTATTTTATTTTATCTTATAGTGTTTAAATGAGTTTGTTGAATTTCTTTTAGTGTCATCATATTAATAATATTTTAGAAAGATGTTATGTAGGGAGAAAATATATTCATTTTATTTCTAATTAATATCATCTAAATCTGTGGACACGCACACAAAGGTGACAATTTATTTTTAATTTGATTAAGTGACGATGGGAAGGTTGGGGTTCTTAATCTGACTAGGTGTATTTTTGTGGGTTTGTCTAAGTAATTCTCCACTCTCCCATCCCCAAAATTCAAGTACACTTACTTGTAATTTTACGCTCTTCATCTTTATTCGATCAAGATTAATTGGATAGGATAGCCTAGACGTTAGTAAGATATGTAGGACATGAAACATAGATAATATGATATGATTTTTAAGAAGTTAATATTTATATAATACATTTTGTTTGAATTCAGGTTGAGTGGACTGAGGGTGGTTTTTCTTATATGATTTTACACTCTTCCTCCACACAAATGTTCGTACACTTCCTCTAAATTCAACCTTCCTCATCCGTAATACATTAGCATAATTAGTACATCGACATATAACAGTAAGGTGCGATGTTTAAAAATTAAAGCCCGACTATTTTGTGTAATAAACAGTGTCCAGTTCAACTCAAACTACTCGCTACTTCACTTTAAAATAATTAGGTCTATATTTATCATAATTATCACTGAATGAGTTTATATCATTCGACCATATAACAAGATAAAGATAATAAGTACTAACAACATTAAAATATGCCAGATACTTACATTTTCAAATGGAACTTGAAAACTCTTAGAAAACTCTTAGAATCATTGTTTTGTATTATGAACATTATGTCACTTAATGAGCATACATTTATTTAGGAATTGAATATTATTGTTTGCTTTGATATTTTTCAGAATGGGTTTGTTCAGAATAATTTTATTCGTCGGTATCGGTCTAACAGCTATTGGACTTAGCACCCTTTACAACAACCTGACTCATGTGCCTCCCCTTCCTAAATTAGAATCCACCTGGTGGGGCCCAGGACAGCCTCACAATGTCGACAAGTCAATCCGACCTTTCAAGATTAAACTGCCTAAAGAGGTAAGACTAAATACAAAATTGTAATGTAAATAGATGTCTCATATTTCTTTTAAATTTTTAGATTAACAGTGTATTAAGTTTGAATAAAGATTATTTGACAAAATTTAAACCTTTACCTTTTTTTCATTATGTCCTAGTAACCGTTCGTATCATACAGTAAAATCAATTTTATTTAAATTTTTAAAACATTATACAAAGATCAGTGTAACAGTAACCAAGCTACGCATTTCAAAATTATATAATAATTTTTGAATAAAACTTTGGAAATGTTTGATAGACTATCATCATAATCATTTTTATTTGAAATTTGAAAACCTGTTTTTTTAATTAGATATACATTCAATGCAATTTTTAAGAATCTTAGTAAAATTTATAATCTGTATTTCAATTTGTTTTACTTCTTCATTGATTATACAGTAGTTAGATTTCCATCTTCATTGAACGAGAAGTGTATTTCCTTGTTCAACAGGAGCTGGATGATCTAAATACACAACTGCAACACGTGAAGCTCACTCCGCCTCTAGAAGGTATCGGGTTCCAATACGGTTTCAACACAGACTACCTCAAGAAGGTTGTAGACTTCTGGAGAACCAAGTACAACTGGAGGGAGAGGGAAGCCTACCTCAACAGTTTCCCTCAGTTCAAGACTCAAGTGGACGGACTGGACCTACATTTCCTCCACGTCAAGCCCAAAAATGTCCCACCCTCGACCCGTGTGCTACCTCTACTACTACTCCACGGCTGGCCAGGCTCTGTACGAGAGTTCTACGAGATAATACCACTCCTCACAACCCCTCGTGAAGGGGTGAACTTTGTGTTTGAGGTGGTGGTTCCTTCCTTGCCGGGCTATGGTTTCTCGGAGGGAGCGTCCAAGCCAGGTCTTGGAGCGGTTCAAGTGGCTGTTGTTTTCAAGGACCTCATGGCCAGACTTGGCTTCGACAAGTTCTACGTTCAGGGTGGAGATTGGGGTGGAGCTATAGGGACACACATGGCCACTTTATTCCAAGAAAAGTATGTACCGGTACTATTCACATTTAATAAACGAGCTTGGTCATTTAAGGGAATACAATATGCTAAGGTTGTCAATTTATGGTAAAAAGTGTTAATTGCATTACTAACTAAATATTCTGTTTTTTATTCAGTGTTGTGGGATTCCACTCAAACCTCTGCTACACAAATTTAATTCAAAGATTCGTATACCAAGCACTGGCCAGTTTCTGGCCAACTCTTATAGTGGACGAGGAACATGTCGACAAGCTGTTTCCTGTTGGCAAGGTTTTCTCGTGGCTGTTGAAGGAATCCGGTTATATGCACATACAAGCCACCAAACCTGATACTGTGGGTAAGTATCGGGACCGTTAAAATAAACTATGTCTTAGGTTTTGTTTTATATGGAGCAGATCGGTAATGAGTTGATTTAATACTACACACGCTTAGGCCACCTTGTGATCTAGCGGTCAGAGTTCCTGGCCACAAATTCAGAAGTCTAGGGTTCGATCCCCAGTGCTTGAATATATTCTCTAAAGCAGTGAATCTGGAACAAGGTAAACTCAGCGTCGTGAGGACTAATGAAGAGCTACTTGAATTAAAAGTAGCAGCTCCCATCTAGAAAACTGAGATTAACGGTCAGAGGGTTTGTTGTGCTGATCACATGACACCCTCTATCTACAGAAGTTGGCACTATTTTAGCCAACAGACAATGACTACTCGCTCGGTATGTCTTGATAGTGGGTTGAAATCATGGGTTTTTTACACACTTAGCTTTATTAATTATTTTAATAATTCTCAATCGTGTTAAATTTATATTGTGTTTAAAATAAATTCATTAATATTATATTACATCTTTGCCATTTTGTTTCTAGGTGTTGGTTTACAGAACTCTCCTGTTGGTTTGGCTGCCTACATCCTGGAGAAGTTCTCGGCCTGGACTAATCCTGCCTGGGAGACGAGGCCTGATGGAGGGTTGACTGAAAAGTTCAGTCTGACAAACTTACTGGATAACATAATGATTTACTGGATCACTGGGTCCATTACCACCTCTGCCAGACTCTACAGCGAGTCTTTGAATAAGGCTCAGACCAGTCTCGGTGTTGAGAAGTAGGTTTGAAGACATCAATTCTAGAACACTAATAAAATTCACACACAAGTGCATGCACACATACATACACGGTTATGGCATCTGGAAATGAGGGCCATAACCTGAAATCAAACCCATGTTCACTTAGACTTTTAGTCAACCTATCTAGTCTTTGACCACATGGATGTGAGTATTCCTTAAAACATCCAAATCCTGGCAGTAGCATATGTTTTATCATTTTTTTAGCACGCGTTTTACTGCTTGTTCGGGTTATATGCTTATATACTAATTACGCTAATGGTTTTAGGAATGAAGAAGGTTATATATATATAGGAAGTGTATCTATACTCCATTCACGATAGGAATTACTCTCTGGAAGGTCTTTTTTCCTACCAAAATCCTACTATATAAAAGCTTTCTGGTAGGGAAAAAGTCCTTTCAGAAAACAATTCCTACGATGAACAGACTTTATATTCAGTTGGAGGAAGAGTAGAAAACCATGTTGTAAAAACCACCCTCACTACACCCGACTGAGATTTGAACCTCGGTCTCCCCGTCATCGTCAGTCTAGTCTAACACGAGAGTAGCGCGTTAGACCATGCAGCCACCGAAGTGGGTATCATGTATTTATGCTCAAAAGGAGTCCCATGGTACCCTGATATCTTGCGATGGTTCTCTAGATGTGCAGCAAAAATATGAGGAAATTAATAACTAAATCCACACCTTAGAAATGTTTAATTCTAGTTAGTATTTATTTAGGGTTTCTCCAGTACATTTTCAATCACAACAAATTATTTTTATTTTTATAATGTCCTCTTTTAAGGGTTGCTTTGAGTTAGGGCTTTTCAAACTTTCTGCTTTCAAGCCTCACTTTATTATTATTATTATCATCATCATCATCATCATCATCATCATCATCATCATCATCATCATCATCATCATCATCATCAGTGCCTTTTACTACACTTTGGCTTATACGCACTTACGTTAATGTGTAATGGTAGGGTGATTGTGAGATAAAATAGAGGACTTATGGTTTAACGTGGAATCCGAACCACGGAGGAGGCCTGGCATTCCACACATTCACAAGTTGTGATTAATACACGTCTTGTCAGAGGTGAAGTAAGGATTGGCAATCAGATAAATCTGTCCTGGGACCGGGGATTGAACCCTGGACCCTTAACACAGAAGTCCAACACCTTACCCCTAGGCCGCCAGGTCACCTCCAAGCCTCAATTGAAAATTAAGAAGAGCAGTTGTTAATTCTTACCAGCATAATGTACTCATACTTATTTAAAACAGCTTTTATGTTTAAATTAAGATTTAAAAAAACGCACAATGTGCATTGATTACTACATTTTTTGTCATAAATTTAATAGGTACTGTGAAATATTTCTAAATAAAGCTTCATATATCTCTTTAAGGAAAACCTCTTTTTCGCATTTTGAGGTAATTGTATTATAATTGGAAGAAGGTATAGAAGAGGCGGATAAAAACATATAAAAGGAACGAACATAATAGGACTTTTACAGTGAAAATAAGAACATAGTTCACACTTTACATTGCTGCCATTGGAAAAAGTGTTAATGGTTGCCTCTTGAAGAAAAATGATTGTTACCGCGCAATTCCCTGACCTAAGTTTTATTTTATCAGGACTCATCAGGGAGGAGTGTGAAACGCGCAACACAACTTCCTAAAAGAGGAAACCTAAAAACATAAAAGGGAGAAAACGTTAAAAAGGTAAAGAATGATAGGACATTTAGAGAGGAACATGTAAAAGGAACAAATAATACAAAGTACAAACACAGGAAATGGATATAGAATGTGAATATATATAATATATCTCTTTCCTTTTTCTCCCTTTTGAGTTTTTGGTTTCCCCTCAGGAAGTTGTGCTGCTCTTTCACACTACTCCCTAATGAATTACGATAGAATGAAACCTAGGTCGAGGCATTGAGTGGTAACGATTGATTTTCTTCAAGAGGCAACCATTTACACTTTGTCCAATGGCAGCAATGTAAAGTGTGAACTGTATTCTTCTTTTATTTTTAAAAACCATATTGTGTTCGTTCCTTTTTATATGTTTCTATCCATCTCTCCTATACCTTCTTCCAATTATAATAAATAAAGCTTTATAAGTTATCCATACTTTGTGATATGAGTACTATTCCTAAAAAAAATTATTACATTTTATATCATGTAATTCATAATTCACTCAATAAACTATCTCCCTCACAACAGGAAGTATGAGTTGGTTTTTTGATTACAGAGATGTTCCATATAGGTTCTAATTTTGTGGGACATGCGGGACGGTCATTTTCAACTGCCAGTCGATTTCCGAACTCAAGTTTGATTTCCGCTATTGCTTAGATACCACTTTCACTCAGATATGGAGATGAAAATTGTATAATCATAACTATTGCTTCATTTGTCTAAACAGAATAGTCATGATTTGAAGTTAACTAGAACTTCACCAAATTATAAAAGACTAAACATTTACTTTAGAAATATAGACCTGCTGTGAATCCCCTGTAACCCCATCGTGACTTACCAAAGAGGCCCGATTCACAGTTCGAGAACTCTTGCTTTAGGGGATGTATCAAAGGATTGCATACGCTTTTCTCAAAAAATTTAAAACTTACTACAGAAATTGTGTCAATATATTTAAAATAAACTGAAACACAAACCTTTAAATATAACCTTTACTAAAACAAAACATTACTACTGTACCTTTATGGATCTCTACAGTTGATATTTCTGAATGCTACATTTTGGTTTTGTTTGTATTTCTAGAATTCCTACAAACGTCCCGACAGCCTGTGCATTGTTACCAAACGAGCTGATATATTCCCCACCAAGTTTTCTGACAGGGAAGTATTTGAATTTGGTGCAAGTCAATCATATAGCACGCGGGGGTCATTTTGCTGCATTCGAAGAGCCTCAGCTACTTGCAGATGATATATGGTCTGCAATTCAACTCATGCAAGAGAAAAATAAACTTAAATGATTCTAACTTTATTGTTAACATTAATTATTTAATTATGTATGTGTGCTTATTTACTATATAGCATTAGAGAATTGAAAGTTCATTGCTGCACTTACAAAATAAATGAATTATCCTTATCTTGAGATAGTTCTATCCATTCCACCCTATTAAACCCTCTTTCTTTCAGGTACATCCTAATATCCTCCCATCTGTATCTAGGTCTTCCCAATGGTCTCTTCCCATTGGGCTTGCCAATTATTACCCTGAATACGGTTCTAGATTCTCCCATTCATGCTGCATGTCCTGCCCACCATAATCTATGAGACATTACTATCCTAACAATGTTTTGTAATGAGTACAGGGTATGTAACTCATAATTATTTAACCTCCTCCACTCCCCAGTATCCTCATCCTTTTTTTTACCAAACATCTTCCTAAGCTCCTTATTTTAAACACCCTACATTTTCTTCCTCGTCATTTAAAGCAAGAGACTATGTTTCACACCCACTGTTTAAATTTAAAAAAATGCTTTGAAGTGTTTGACTGTTTTATTAGACTGAATGTTAATTTAATTTTTTAGCACCGCGTCTTACTACCAGTTCGGGTTATACGCTTAAGTACTAATTACACTAATGGATTAGGAATTGGGAAGGTTGAATTTAGAGGAAGTGAACCCGCATTTGCGTGGAGGGAGAGTGGAAAACCATTTAGGGAAAACCACCCCCAGTTCACCCGATCGAGATTCGAACTTCGATCTCCTCGTCCTCGGTGGTCTAGCTCAACACAACTGGCGCGTTAGCTAACTACGCCACCGAGGCCGGTGACTGAATGTTAAAATACTTTCTAAATGGGAACTGTAGACATTTTTGTAACCCATTTATGAATCATATTTTTAGTGTGATAAAGTAAACCTCTAAAACAATATGTATTTATGATGTTAATTCAGTTTTGGTGAAATATTCCACATCAGACAATATCATTTGGTTTAGCCACACATTTATCGGTTTTGAAATAATACAACAATTATTTAAAATAATTTTCCCAGTAAGGCTTTTATAATAAAATGGTAAAATTTTTTATTTACCTAACCCTAATCCTTAACATTTCTTTATTTAATTATATGTCTTTTAATTATTTTGTTCATAAAACCCCTACAATTTTAAATAATTAAATGAACAACAAAAATAAAAATATTCTCATAAACAGTTCACTAGTGCTTTTTTTTAAAAATCTAATTAGTCTGAATCATAAAAGTATTTTATAACTAACCATTTATATTTTTCTTCTTAGCTAATATTTATATAAGGTTCCCAAATGTCTTTAAAGGTGAAGGGAAATATTATTTTAGAATAGCTAAAATAAGTATATTCCTTTAGGTTAGCTAATTAAAAAATAAACCTATTTAAAAACAAAATTTATCAAGGAGTAGATGAAATTGTTATTGTTGCTTTTTTAAGTTAAATTGGATCAAATGTTTGAATGAGTGGTATTTTCTTTTAGCTTTTGCATGTTTTAAAATATATTTAATATGTAACATACACAATTAACTTTGTTGTGTGTATTTGAACAAAAACATAGTTTGTGACATGATAGAAAACTTTATCCATCTCAAGTCACAGGGTTTTTTATTACACCACTAAACTCTCTAAATATTTTGAAGGTGGCAAAATATGTTTTAATGTAAATATAGTCTTACTGAAATAATTACAATTGGTTTATTATGTTTATCCCAATAAGGAAGACTGAACACATGTATTTACATATATATGTGTGTGTTAATAATATATTAGCTTCTCTGACTTTCTGTTATACAATGTAGCAACATTATCAGTTTCTTCCAAATACTTCAGTAGTCTTACAACCGGACACATACAGGCATAATACGCACCAATAGAACCAGCTTATTTAGTTTACAATTAAAATTTAAAAAAACAAACATAAATTTTCTATCAATCGATTTCAACAAATAAACATATGGGAAGAATAAAACAATACATAGTATTTTATACTTCTTACGTTCACCAATTTTTCACAAAACTATCATTGAAAAATAAAAAAACTAGTGGTGCTAAGGTTTTTTTTATAACTACTTTGGATAAAACCGTTTAGTAGAGGCCATGATGATAATATAAATGAAATGTCAGTAAACTGGGAATGAATTAATACGAGTATTTTAGGCTATGAACATTGACAAATTAATAAAACATTTGAGATATTTCTTCCTATAGATGTATTCAGCTATTCAATTATTGGTAGCATGTATCATAAACCATGAGAGATGATTTTGGTAAATTGCTTTGCTAATGAATGCAAACACATAGGCTGTATCCGAATAGTCTACTTATGTGGTGTCGCCTTGACTCATGCCCTTGATAGCTGCATTGGCAATCATGTGGCCAAGTGTAGATCTGTCCGAATAGTCACGAAGGATACCTATGCAGTCTTCTCGAGGTCTTGGTCATCATAGATACGAAGGCTACCAGCCGTGCGCTGTTCTCGCAGTGTCGGTTGCGGTGTTTGACTGGCAATTGTTTCAGTATTGTTATTTTGTCTGCTACAGCACTGACTTACGTTTTCCGCCATTTTAAATAAGGTTGCTCTTTGAATAGCTTGATCCAATCTTTGCTATGAACAGCGTGATAAGTGTAAAATCATCAAGACTGCATCAAGTCTAAACTCAAGGGTACGACTAAGGAGCCTTGGACTATTCGGATACAGCCATAGGCTTGTAAAATTGGACAAAACCAGGGAAAAGCAAAGAAAGTCATGTTACACACTTTTTTTAGGACAACTTTTATATCTCAAACCTCATAAGGACCCCAGCCAATACACTTTCTAAAATTAATGTAAATATGACATATACTTCTTTTAACCATAATTTAAAGTGCATTAGAAAGGTTTCATGATTGTTTAACAGATGGTAGCACTAATATAACTCAATATGATCTAAAATTAGACTTTCACCCCCTTTTTCTCTGTATCCTTCAAATGGAAGCATTGATTATTGTAGAGTTATTAATTTATATAAATTTATTTTAGGGAATTTGTTTTTGTTTGATTAATTTGCTAGATCCATTTTCAAACAAGTTAGAATAAAAGATTTGATTTTTGTAGACAATTTGTTGATTTTAATTTAAGCTCCTAATAACCAGTGATATTAAGGTTAAGAAAACTTAATTTTTTTGAACAATTCATATCATCATTACAAATTATTCAAAGAACAAAACTTATTGAAAATTATTTTACTAGGAAAGAAGAGTATCTATAAATCAAGTCGAATGGGATAAATAATACCACAGATTACTGAAAACTCTGACTAAATTGAATACCATGGGCAAATTTAGCAAAGAAGGCTTGTCGTGAGTTAAAGAACACTTAGATAAAACACATAATAAATAAAACAAACAAAGAGAATTTACGAAAGATGAGCGACTAAATACAATAAAATGACACTACAGTCAAAACAGACAAGGGCGTTGTTAGGGGGACAAGGTGAACACGCCCGCCGCCAAAATTCCCCCCGCCTCCTTCCTCCCACTTTCCACCAATACTCTTATCAAATGGTATATTCTTAGTACCATAAAAATAAATTGTTTTATTGAAAATATTAAAGTTCCACATTTTAAGCACTGTATAAAAGAACGGATTACTATCATGAAATTCTTGACCTCAAGATTATGATGAATTTTTTTGTTTCATCTGCTGCCTTTAATTCTCTGTCCAGTGGCAGCAATGTAAACTATTAACTGTGTGTCCTACTTGAGGAAGAGTAGAGAAAGCAAGACTGAGTTGGTATGGTTGGTTGGGATGGAAAGGGTAATAATACCAAATAGAATGATGGAGATGAAGTATGTTGGGAAAGGAGACAAAGAAAAAGATGAGGGGTGGGGACTAGATAAAAGAAAATGTACAAGTGAGAGGAAAAGATTGAAAGGAAGATGGAGGCACTTTACTTAACTGACCTGGCCACAGGCTGGAAGATAATGATAATTTGGCATGAATAAATTTATTTAAAACAATTTTTTTAATGCACAGTAATATGCTAAGTTTTAGTTAATTGAAAGGTTGTTTGAAGAAAAAACCCTCAAATAGCTAAATAAATATTATAATCTTTAATGTTAAATTTTGTTTTAACACTAATGAAGACAGATTTTAATATCATTACACTTTAGAAGCAGTTGATATTTTAATCAACTATAACTAGAACTTGTGATGAACTATTTGGCACTACAAACACACGAGCTGCATCACGTAGGGAAGCTCCACACTACACATCTGTGTCGGGATACTACTGTAGTTTTATCGGGTTTAACAATGTTGAGTACTTGGGGAATTCAAAGAAGTTAGTTTGTGAAGTGGAGTGCATCTTAGCTTGGCGCACCTAAGCACTCTAAGCACTTTTACACTTAGATGCCGTTGTACATAATAGAAAGAGAGAGAAGAAAAGGAGTAGTTCATCCTGCAAGGTCTCTGGTTTACCTGCTGAAAAGACTTATCCTCTTCCACTGACAAGTATACACACTCACTCTACTATGTGCGTCTGGACAGCATTGATTTGCTTTTAAAAATAAGCTTTTTCTTGTTTCTTACTCTAGAGAGACATAATGCTTCCAAGAAATGTTTTGAACAATATCCTGGGAGAAAGATTCCAACTGGGCATTTTCGTAAATGAACCAAATATCCTGAGTTGTAGATGATGTAAAAAAAAAGTTAAAAAACTACTTCAAGATTAAAAAAGAATATTTTGTGACACTGTAGGGCTATTTTTAGAATTATCTAAGATTTTATGATTTTTCTTTCAATGTTATATTTTGAAAAGTCTCCGAATAAAACATACCTAAGTACGTTTTACATGACAGGTAGGCAACATCGTTAAGTAGGCCACCTGTCCGAGTGCTTATATGCAGAAATACCGCATTATTTAAGAAGTGGTTTGTTATTTCACAATATTTTCTCCATTCTCAATGTTGTTTCAACCTAAATATTCTTAGATCAAAGTAACATAGATTTAACCTTCCTATAGCAAATAAATAAAATTTTGATTAGAGTCACAACATAAAATTCTAAGATAACTGAGGATTGTTTTTGGGTATTTGAAGTTCCAGAGCTGCCATTTCTATTTTTTTTAAAAGTACTGTAATGTGAGTGTATTTTGTTTCAATTGGGCGGCACCCTTAACAAGAAGAGGAACTTCTCTCGCCATCACAGGAAGGAACATCCATCAGTTAACTCTCTACACGGGGGTCTCCCTGAACCTCGTGAGTCAAGGCGAGGAACGGACGCCCCTCTTTCCATACACCCCTCCTCCATTGACTTCATCGCTGTCATCGAGAACGCTGAGGTCTGGCGGATCGACAAACCCCGAGTCATCGTATCTCGGGGTGCGCGTGCCCGCGGGGCTGTGCCCTAGTAACAAAGGGGTCCTTGATCCCCCACCCATGAGGAGGGGGTCCTCATAGCGACGAGACACCAAGGTGAAGTCGCGGTGGGCTTGTACCACCTTCTGCAGACGACTGATCACCTCGTAGTCCGGCAGGGGAGTTTCCAGACCGAGCAGCTTCATCACAGAGGTGCGGAAACTGAGGAGCTGAGGAAAAAACAATAACATGAGGAGATCAGGAAGCATTGAGGAGGGTACGAGCCAATAAAGGCAATACAGGCTAATATAACTCTAACTATACCGACATACAGATAGGTATTGTCAACAAACACATAACCCCCCAGAATTGTACACTTCAGACTAGATGCCTTAGCTCAGTGGGTAGCCTATCTATCCACTGATCTTAAAGTTTCCAATTCGATTCCCAGTATGGCCAAAAAAAGTATCATCGGTGAAATGCTGGTTTCTCCTTTCACAGTGATGAATTAACGACCAGGGCTGGATACTGTGTCTGTTCTATATTTAAGTTGGTTTGTAAGTCGTGTTCTGATTATCTGATATATAGTTATTCAGTTCCCAAAGTGCACGTTACATACCTTAAATGAATATATAGATTTAGCTCTTTAAATAGATATCGTAAAAAGAAAGCACCATCAGTAGATATAGTTTACATTTAGTAATAAAAATAATTATTATATTGTCTTTATTTGGATGAAGTTAAGGCCAGTGCCTTTTTTTACATGTAGCATTTATGTCTAGCATTTTAACGAAGCTAACCCATACAAGTTTCGTCAAATCAAAAAATGTTTATAACTATTCACAAATACGACGCCAAAGGGAGTAATGGCATGAAAAAGTGAATTATTAGAATCAATTTCTTTTACGATTTTACGGTGACTGCAGTCTCAAAAAGTTTGTTTTGGTCTAAAAATGTTGTTTTTGAATATATAATAATACTTGTTGTAACGATACTGATTTGGACCGCTCTCATATTTAAAAAGTCATGGATGAAGGTATTTTTCTTTAAAGTATTGTATGTAAATTATCCTTTTAAGACTTCATCCAATGGAGAATCACGCGCTTTTCAAGAATAATGTAGAAGGATTGCACCATTAAAACTTAATTTTTATTTCAAAATTTAACTCCTTAGTATTTACCAAACAAGCAAGAGACGCCAGCTCCCTATACCCAATAGAAAGCTAGCCTTCAAGACACCTGTCGCAGGGACACTTTTGATTTGTTGATTTTGACACTGGTCACGAGAGGTCCAAGGGGCAAGGGGTATGTCATATATAAGCTGTGTGTGCGTATGAAACACACAGAGGGCCGGTGACATAAATCTACAAAACGTTGTAATAAACCAGTTCCATGATCTAAATAAATCGTGTGCAACATTAACAGTTGTATTTATTTAAGTAAAATATCATAATAATTGACGCTCGATCACAGAGCTATAAAAACCAATTATATCTCAATAATATCGTAACGTAATCAATTGACGCCCAATCGCGGGGTCAAACAAACGGTAACATAATAATTGGAGCTCGATCACGGGGCTATAAATACCAATTATATCACACAATAAACCGCAACACTTTAATTGGCGCCCAACGCGCAACCGTAATATCATAATTGGCGCTCGATCACGGGGCTATAAATACCAATTATATCTCAATAATAACGAAACGTTATAATGTTTTATACTACATTAAACTTTACCCGACAAATAGTAATTTTATAAAATAGTGTTTCTGCTTGAGGTGTTATTAGTTGGTAAAGTTACCCAAAGAAGTAACACCAAGATTGATTGTAAGTCACTAGAATTTAGCATTCTACAAATACATATTATTCAATTTATTAATTTAAAATTAATCTAAAACATTATCAAAAGGTTCCAATAATACTTCTTTATGAATTACTGTATCATTTATTCTTGCATTATTTATTAAACGTACTTAGAATAAAAATATAATATTTTTTTCCCGCCATTGTGGTAAAATGAATTCTCACTTTTCAAATAACGGGCTTCCTTTGAAAATCATACTGTAGATCTAGTAGCGTTTCTAGCTCTTTGATAGGGCCTTCCCTTTGAAAATTAGACAGTATACTACACCCATTCATTAGAAACGTGTGCAGTAATCCTACCCCTAAATATCAATCCCCTACGAACTAAAGCACATTAAATTAATAAGCATACATAGTGATAATGGCAGTTAATGAATCATTCATTAACTCCAAGTGATGATACTTTCAGATTGTCGGTCCCACCACGACTTACCTGGTGATTCTGATGCAGTTCCAGCTGTCAACAACTATTGCAAGCCACAAACTAAACATCCTATCTTGACCAGTAGTATCGGCTAATAACTATTCTCGTGAATTGAATGGTACGAATTAGTTAAGAAAACAGTATAAAAACGTCTCATTTGATTAGCATTTTGAAACTTATATTTTCAGAAAGCTATATTTAAGTTTTATTTATTTTACTACAGCTGCCACTAGTTCACGAATATTTTCACTATTTAAATATACAAAACTTAAATTAAATTATTAATGTATGTATGATGTGAGATCTTAACACCAAATGTGAGTAATATAGAATGAAAATGGGCAAGAGAAAGACAAAGAGTATGATGATGGGAGGAAAAAGATAATCACATAAAAGGCGAACAGATTGGACAGGTGGAGTGTTTTAGGTAATTAGGGAGCATTATCGATTAAGTAAAGCACGGTTCAATGAAAACGATCGTGAATAGCTATGGCGAAGGAAGGATTTAATAAGAAGAGGAACTTACTATGTGGGCCGCTAAATAAAGAATTAAAAAAAAAAATAGCAAAATACTATGTTTGGAGTGTGATGTTGTATGATGCAGAGACATGGACATTAAGGAAAGATGATTAAAGAAGGGTAGAAGTGCTGGAAATGTGGATTTGGAGGAGAATGGAAGGAGTAAGCAGGGAGGAAAGAATTGGAAACGAGGAAGAGTTGAGAAAAATCGAAGTAAAGAGACAAATGATTAAAAAAAATCGAGGAAAGAAAGACAAATTGACTAGGACATTGACTGAGAAAGGAATGCCAGCTGAAGACTGCAAATGAAGAAATGATAAATGGGAAGAGAGGAAGGAGATACCAGGTGCTATATCCAATCAAGGATGGAGAAAGATACGGAAACACCAAGAGACTAGCCCAGGATTGAGATAGTTAGAGGATTATCGTAATTGGACCTGCCAATAGACATAACTTCACTTGATGATGATGATGATGATGAATTATATAGTTAAATATTTAAAATTTCAAAATTACTTTGAAATATAGTCAAATTACTGAGGTTAAACCATTTAAATATAAATTCCACAACTTCTTTGGAAAATATTATCTTTCATCGTTGTGGGTTGAAAGTAGAAACATACACTCAAGAAACCACCTCATGGTCGACTAACCAGGAAATTATATATATACGATTACACTCGAAAAAAAATTCTAAGGGGGTTTTAGGAATGCTTAACTTGACAACAGCGATATTGGAATCAGTTTAGATATTTATTTAATATTCTTAAAATTTAAAAATGACACCTGGGCACGAGATTCAAACCCGGGACCTCTGGGTTGCTACGCCAATGCTCTAACCACTGAGCTATCCAGGAATCCCGTGTCCAAGTGTCATGTAGAAAGTACAATATATGTATTTTTAGAACTATGAACTGTTAATTTTAAAAAGCACAGTATTTTACCCGCAAAATTAAATGCCAGCAACTAATTCAAACATGGTAGCCGCAGCTTTTGGGAAGATAAATATCCCATGGTAAGGCTTGGTAGCCATATTGAGCCCCAACTCACCGCATTCTCCCGGCGTTGGCAGTCTATAAAACTTTGTTTCACGGTGGTCAGTTCCTCTCTCAGTATCTGATGGTTGTGTTCGTTGAGAGTTCGCTCCTGGTCCGCTGATTGACTTATTGTTCGGAGCTTTGGAGTAAAAAAAGGAAAGTAAGACACAGTTTTAATTACATCCTGTTAATAAAATGAATACTACACTTTCCAAACCTATAAACTAGAACGTAAGTGAATAATGAAGGCATCAACTTTTTTAATTTTGTACATCATTTCATATATACCCATCTAAATTTGACTACCCTGACGAAGTAGAGCTGTGGAAGGTAGAGATTAGAGGAATTAAATCAGCATTTGCATATATAGAGAGTAAAAAACTATTTTGGAGAAAAAAATCCCCCTCAGTATACCTAACGTGGATTTGCTGTCACCATCAAATCAGACCTGAGGAGCTTGAATTTATGCGCTCTCACCAATGCAGTTGTCCCCACATTTATGCTAAATATTTTGCAATCTGTTTCCGAGCTTGAAATATGGTGAGGCCAGTCTAGTTTGTAGCATCTCCCAAGTGTCAACGTGCAGGATTAGCTTGTAGCCCGCCCTTTTACCAACACGCAGGAATAACAGTCGGAGATGGTGACAAGAGAGTTATTTTATTCAGATAACAAATTACAAACAACTCAATTAGAGAGTGAGACAACATATAGCGTTAGGAGTAGGAAATATAAATATATAAATATTAGAGGCAAACATTCATTTAACTGGCATGAACTGGATAGATGAGTCTTAGAAACAAGCCAGAGCCCAGACTGCATCATATTCTGAGAGACAAGTTATCAAAGGTAATTTCAGACGTAATTAAATATTATTGCCCATAAATGACAACTCAAAAATACATTAGACAATCTATACTAAATTGACCTTCAAATTAACCTAATTGTCCTGCCATAGCAACAAATTAAGTATCAAAAAGAGCTCCAGATAAAATGATCGGCCAGGAAAGCAATCCAGCAAATACACATAAGAGTTAAGTTACCCTAACTGGCAGTTCTCATAGGTTAAACAATAACATTATAGTTTCATATTACAAGGTTCCTGCCGATAGAATATTATAACACTAAACATATAAGAATCTAGTCACAAAAGTCATAATATAAAAAACTACGCCGTCTAATGGCCTGCAAAAATTAACATTAGTAAATAAAGCTAAGACTGTAGTATAAACTCGCCGGATCGCAGCCCCTGCTTTGACTAACAGTTCATAAACTTTAAACATTTACAACAAAGATAAATAATCTCTAAATAAACTAACAAAATTAATATAATCCCCTAAAATATTACAATAAAAAGAGTTGGCAAACGACGCTATCAGCTTTAAGAGCCGTCTCAAATGTCGGTACCGAAAGGGTAAAAAAGAACCCATCCGTTAAGCGGATAAGAAAAGTTTAAATTAAGGCACAGGATCCAAAGGTCCTCCATAAGGATCGTAATAAAAGCGAACATGGTTTGAAATAACCGCCCAACGATATTAAATATCATCATGGCTTTAAGAGCCCAAAATTTACTAAGTTCATAAAGTGCCAATAATTAATAAATTTTAAGTATTACTATTCCAGAACAATAATTCTGAATAGAATAGAACATTTTAAGCCAAAAGGGAATTTTGAATAACCTAACGTTTAAATCAGCCTCTAGCAATGTCACTCACCTTGTAGCCAGCAAGTAATATGTGCCTACAACACATACACACCATCATTATATAACCTAAAACTATGCCACGTGCTCACGAGGCGCGGGAACAACAGGAGGGAGAGAGGAGTGGGGGCAAACATACGTCTGGAACATACTATAACATGCTCCACGTCTCCAGATGCGTGCAAAACAACAGTCCTAGGAGTTGGCCGAACGCGGCCGACAGAGCGCAGTTAGCTCGCGCTTGTCTCTTTCCTTTTTTTTCCCCTGTGAGCGCGGCTCGGCTCAGGATTTGGGAAATGAACCTCGGGCTGCTTCAGTCCAATGTTAGCCAGTGCCGCGATGTGTTGTGGAGTTATAGTTTGTTGCTTAGACGGGTCAACTGGGGCCAGTATGGTGAGTGAGACAACCTCTTAATGTTTATATGTTCTAACAAGGTTACAAGCTTATGCTGAACCTGCTTCAGTGGCCGAATGGTCTAAGGTGTTACTATCGCGTTAGATTGGCCTGCTGATGATGGGGATGTTGGGGTTCAAACCCCGGTTGGGTCTATTAAGGGTGGTTTACCCTAAATAGTTTTATACTCTCATTCCACGCAAATGCGGGTAGATTATCTATAAAATGCTTCCTTTCTCATCCCTATCCCATTATAGTAGTTATCATATATGCGTAGAGTAGGAAGTAAGACGCGGGTTGAAAAAAAGTTATGCTGCGTTTTAAATGAGTTTTGGTGTCTTCTTCATTATAATTTTAAAATGATTCACTGACACAAAAAATTACGTTTACTTACAAATCTTCACAAAGTGAACTGTTTTGAAAAGAGGAGACATTGTACTCCAAGTTAAGTTCCCTCATTAAAGATAATATATTTACGGATTTCTTACTTAGGTCTGTTTGCAAATTCGTTACTAGGATGCCTCACGCTGTCAATTCCCTAAAGGTGTGAAATCCCTCAAAACTTCTCATTGGGTGAAATTATGTTTATAGTGAGTTAAAAAGTGCTAGGAAGATGTCTTTTAAAATAAGCATTTCAGATGTTATAACATCCGTATTTATACGTTAACATACCCCATTATTAAATAATATGTATTTTTTTACTTTATAAAAAAATCAGTACATCTGAGATAACATAAACCTACCCTTTATTTACCGTGAACGGTATCAAAGAATAGTATGGTGTGCCTTATAATATAGGGACGTAGTATAGCTTATCAAGTTAGGCCTGATACTTTCCAATGTAAATGGAATGTACAGTTGATTTTGAATTGACGAATTCATAGGGATCAAGGGTTGACAGCAATAAAAAAACCTTTTTTTATTATATTAATTAAATGTACGGGACATATATGACGAAATTGAGAATGCATGTAAAAATAACTTACTTCAATATATGATAGCTATCACAAACACCATAGTTTAACTCTGTGTTTATGTGTGTTAGGCTAAGAACATGTTCTTTTTTCTGGCAGTATTTAAAACTATTATTTTAATTTTATTGGCACTAATATTAGCTGACAAAAGTGACAGCTGTATAACATCTGATTTGACGTACAGTTTTTTGAAAATATAGTTACTTTAGTACTGACAGATAGCTACCATCTTATGACGATCACTCTGAAGCCTACGTAGAATTTTAATAGTACGTATTTAAAACTACTTAACTAGTGTGTATAAATAAGTATGCAGACACTTTTACATATTGTTTTAAATATATATTTCTACGGATCAAAAATATGCGCATGGTGCTATTGGAATTGACAAAGTATTACATATTATGGACTAAAGCAGTTGGTTAGTCTAATTTAGCGTGAGTCAAATAATATTTGCGTGTGACTAAGTGAATATGTGTATGCGTGCACAAGTGCAGTTATTAAATAAGTTACGATGTACTTAGTGATAATATCTAGATTCTAGATTATATAAATCCCCCAGCTTAATATTATTATAAAATGTAGTTGACGAATTACTAAATTGTATATTCACTTGTGTCGTAATAAAAATAAAATAAATTATTTTGTCATTAAGTGAAAGGCTGCATTAAATGTTATAACTATAAATATCTTAAGGATGGACTATTGTATGAAAAACTATCATTGTAGGCCTACTAGATCTTTTTCAAATCTACAATTATTTTAAATGTATAAATATATATTTAATTTTGTACAACAAATTATATATATATATATATATAATGTGCAATATATATATATATATATATATATATATATATAATGTGCAAAATTTGTAAGACCCCCGCTTTTTAGTTCCGAGAACAGTGACAAATACTATCTATATTCAGTGGCGTGCTGTGGAGGGCTTCCAGGGTAAGCAGAGTAAAACTATACCTTTGAATTGCTCTCATCACTCAGTATAACGCTCATTAACCAGGTATGGGAAGCGAGTGGGTAAACACATACAATAGACACAGTTTTAACAAATTCACCTTGGGTTGGTTCAAGGTAATTTTGGTATCTCAAAAATTTTGGAAATTCACTATAAACAGTTCCGTGTTCATGCACAGTATATTTTTACCAGGCGGATGAAAATAAGACTTTTCAAGAAACGTTAAACCTGTCAATGGAGGCCATAGTTGACGTAAGCTAGCGTGCCATTTTCTTCTTGTTATTTTCGGGATGGACATTCTAAAATCACTGGTCAGAGACAAAGAAGATAGTTGCCATTTAAATGATACAGAATACGTTCTGTAGTCGTGTTTTTTTGTTTATATTTGTGTTATTGGACAGTGCCAATAAAATAGGTATATTGAAAATAATGAGATAAAACGCCCTGAAGCTATAAATGTATTAATAAAATAATTTATTGCGTAGTAAGTAATTATTTTAACAGAACCTTGAGGTCTTTACAATGACATCTGAAGACTGTCTTCTTTCAAGATGCATCCATTTATTTAACAAATCGGAAACAAAAATTAGTGACTAAATTAGTCGGAGACATACGTCTTCTTTTAGTCAGCACAAAATTGGGTACTGAATGGTCACAATTACCGTAGCAATGGTTTGTTTGGTTCCTGTGGGAGCTGTACTCACCTGATCCTTGAGCAGAGTCACCTTGCGGTTATACCTGGTTCTCAGCATTTCTGACTCGACCAACCTCTTCTGGAGCTCTTCTACCTTCCTACCTCGCTCAAGAGCCGTGATCTACAAACACGCAAACAACTAGGTCCACTCCCATAGTAATAAACACACGTGGTGAAGGGGTAACACCTGTAGAATGGCTCAAACGATTCTCATGAAAAAACCATCGCTTCCCTTATATGTATGATTTTAAGATTTATTTATTAGGTTTTGTTTTATGGTTGATTATTTTAATTGGGTATAGTATTAATTATTTATATGAATAGCTTAATTTGTATAGTAATATTTTCATAAGTATATTAAAGAAGACAAACTTCACTTTGAGATCTTCAGTATCAAGCTCTAAAAATTAAGCTATACAAATATATAATAAATAATATAATTAAAATAACTAACCATAAAACAAAACCTAATAAATACATCTTAAAATCATTATAATAAGACTGATTTAATTTAGATAATTTAATTAACTCTAGATAAACCCCCTGAGCACCTAAATTCTCTACTCAACCAAAATCCGATCTTTTATTAATAAATAAAAACCAGTAAGTTATATAAAGGTTGATGATTTAAATTATATGTTATAATTAAAGGTATAAGTTATATTGAACCCATAAATCAAAACTACATATAATTATTAGTAAACACACAATTTTATATAAATATAATTATATAACATTTTGTGTTCAGTAATTATATGTAGTTTTGATTATATATAATATATGTGTATAGGCCTACATATATAAGGGGTTATTCATTCTCTAGATAAAATTAATATACAGGTTGCAGGGATTGACAAGACAAGTATTTCCACGTAATGAACTCAGAGTCGTCAACGTTATGAGACGTCTTAGTTGGCGTTGTGTGCACCTGGGGGGTAGGCAAAACATGCATCACGCCACGCAAACCATCACAGACACCCCCACCACTCCCTCCCCTGACACACGATGGTCCTTATAGGTACTGTACCTGTCATCAGGCAATCCAATGTCTTGAGTCAAGGATCCCCGGATTCGATTCCTGTCATGGCAGAAAAATGTATCATTGGTGAATTTTGGGTTTCTCCATTCACAGTGACTAATTAACGGCCGTAGGCTGTATTTTGTGTTTCTTCTAGATTTAAGTTAGCTCATATTAAGTCGTGTGATGATATAATCAGTTGGTTCAGAAAGTGAACTTTAAATAACTCAAATAAATGAAAATATGAAATTCAATGCCTGTTACTAGTAATAATTTACACCACACTCCACTTGTTTTGTGCTGAAGATTTATGAGTTGCCTAACCCCCAGGTGCGTGAGGCGCCAAGTTTGACGTCTCGTAGCGCCGTCATTTTTGGCGTCACCGATCTCAAGTTCATTACGTGGGAATACTTATATTGTCACCCCCTACATCTTGTATAATTTTTTACATGGAGATCTGAATAACTCTGTTTATAACTATTGATAAGAAGAATAGTAAAGAAAGAGACAGGATAGATAAGGCACGACTAAGGTGGTATGGCCACGTGAGAAGAATAATAATAAAGGAAGAGACAGGATAGATAAGGCACGACTAAGGTGGTATGGCCACGCGAGAAGAAGAATAATAAAGGAAGAGACAGGATAGATAAGGCACGACTAAGGTGGTATGGCCACGCGAGAAGAATAATAATAAAGGAAGAGACAGGATAGATAAGGCACGACTAAGGTGGTATGGCCACGTGAGAAGAATGGAGAGGGAAAGGGTGTTCAGGAGAATGTTGGATATGGAGGTGAGGGGGTAGGAGGCTGAGAGGAAGATCAAAGTACAGATGGCTTAAGGGAGTAAGGAGGAGTGTGGAGGAAAGAGGAAAAGACTGGGCCAATGTGGAGTAAGACATGTGATCAAGACATGGGTGCTAAGGACTTGAATAAATGGTGAATATTACGTTAAATATAAATATTGGTGTTTATATCTAGTCGTTTCAAATAAGGAGAAAATGACAACCTGAATAAGGGAATCAAACCCGGAACCCATGTATATATTGTCATTTTTCCCTTGATTGAATTAGATTTCAGTATCAGTATTTTTTTTAGCACCTGTTAAGATTATACGCGTATGTACTAATTAAGCTAATGAGTTAGGGATGAGGAAATGTACACGCGAATTTGCGTGGAGGGAGAACGAAAAATCATTTAGAAAAACCACCCTCAGTACATCCGGCCGAGATTCTATCTCCCCGTCATCGGTAGTCCAGTCTATTGCAAGAGTGATGACTTAGACCATGTGGCCACCGAAGCGGATCAGTATCAGTACTGATCTTGTGGGCAATCAACATGTATCAGATCCACTTCCGTAGCCGCATGGTCTATCACGCGACTCTCAAAATAAACTAATCTGCTAATGACGGGGAGATCGAGGTTCGAATCTCGGTCAGGTGTACCAAGGTTTTCCAAAAATTGTTTTCCACTCTCCCGCCATGCAAATTCCAGTACATTTCCTCTAAATATAACCTTCCTAATACATAAAACCACTAACGTAATTAGTACATAGGCGTATAAACCGAACTGGTAGTAAGACTCGGTGCTAAAAATAGTATCCGTCTGTGATCTATTCTATTTTATCGGTGACAGGAAGTCGGGGTTTGATTACCACCCGGTTGGACTGAGGGGGGGTTTATTTCTACATGTTTTCGAGTTCTTCCTACACGCAAATGCGGGTACATTTGCTCTTAATGGTACCTTACTCATCCCTGCCCTGTTAGTGTAATTAGATACATATAACCCGCTTCGCTGGCCGCGTGGTCTAACGTGCTACTCTCGTGTTGGACTAGATTGCCGAAGACGGGAAGATATGGGTTCGATCCCGGTCGAGTGCACTGACTATGGCTTTTCCTAAATGACTTTCAACTCTCCCTTCACGCAAATGAGGGTGCACTTCCTCTAGATTAAACCTTTCTAATCTTCAACACACGGTGTAATTAGTATATAAACGTATAACCCGAAGGGGTAGTAAGTAAAACGTGGTGCTTAAAAAATAATTTAAAAAAGATACATACATCCCGGACGGGTGGGAAAAAAAAGCAGCATTTTTTTACATCCATCCTTATGTGTTCGGAGTTGTTGAGTTTGATGTGTTGGTACCTTGTATTCCGCGGCGTCTCCTAACTGTGTCTTCAGTTCCCTGGCTTGGGTCCTTGCGTCCGTTAACTGTAACTGGAGACGTTCTACTTGCTTTAGCAATTTTTTCACCCTATGGGAAAATTAGTGATGGATAGTAACTATAGACATTAGCAGAAGTTTTTCCATAAAACACATACCCTATTTAATTCTATATTCATCTCTATTTTAATGACCAAGACACTAATGAATATATTTTCGGAATATGATTAACTATTTTTCAATGCTTTTATTTTATTTTATGTAACATTATGAAATTATTCTTAGGTACGTTTGAATAGTTACTAATTTGTATTAAAATTCTAACCAACTTTAACAGAAACCTCTCGCGTACGTATTTACTATAATGTGTTCAGTATAAATCTCACCTGGATAATTGGACCATATATTAACTAAGCCAATAATCAGTTACCACCCACTTCGGAGGTCGAATAGTCTAAGGCGTCACTATCGCAATAGACTGGACCACCAATGACAGGGAGATCGTGGTTCAAATCTCGGTCAGGGTGTACTGTGAAATTGTTTTTCTTAAAAATTGTTTTCTACTCTTCTTCCACGAAAATGCGAGTACATTTCCTCAAAAATTCAACCTTACTAATCACTAACACATTAGTATTTAATCCGAACAAAGCCAACAGATATTTAGAGGAGAACTGACTGCTGTGAAACAAAGTTTGATGGAATGCCAAACCCGGGAGAATGCAGTGAGTTGGGGCTCAAAATGGCTGCCAAGCCTTTCCACGGAATATTTTATTCTATCTTGCCAAAAGCTGTGTCTACTATGTTTGAATTATTTCTAGCATTTTGTTGTTGCTGAGGAAATGCTTTCTAAAACTAACACTTCATTGTTTTAAAGAAAAATCATCGTTAAGCATCTTTCACAATATTTGTATTGATATATTTATTAAAGTAGGCCTTACTTATTAGGTAAATATTTAGATTTTTTATTTTGAAATAATTGTTAGATTATTTAAAATAAATAGTAGTTTTTTTTAAACATTTTGTTGAAATGCTAGCAATTAGAACACGTAGGTTCACCAAACAATATTTATTCTAGAATAATAAGAACTGTAATTTCATAAATCAAAGATTTCTCTCTACAAAAAATAAATACAACGTTAACGTTAAAATTAGTTCCCACGATCAACGTAACATGAAGAGAGGAATCACCTGAGGTTGGCTTCGTCTCTTTCAGTCTCCAGCATACTCTTGACCCGTACATTGTCCTCCTGCAGGGAGAGCTTCCGGCGAAGAAGGTCCAGATGTAGATCTCGCCTCTGCAGCTGTTCCCGCAATGTCCTCACTCGCCTCTGCAGCTGGTACACTGTGGAGGTCTGACACAACATATTACACTCTCTCTACCTAGTAATCTGAACCTGACACTGTGAAGGTCCAGATGTAAATATGGCCTCTAGCAGCTGTTATTTCAATGTCCTCACTCGCCTCTGCAGCTGGTATACTGTGGAGCTTTGTCACAACATATTACACTCCCTCCCTCTACCTAAAAATCTGAACCCACAACTGTGAAGGTCCAGATGTAAATATGGCCTCTGCAGCTGTACTTTCAATGTCCTCACTCACCTCTGCAGCTGGTACACAGTGAGAGTTGGCACATTATATCTTTACATAGAACCCGAGGGACTGAACTTATGTTCATATCAAGGTTACGGTTCATATTTAGGTCCGTACGGGCTTGTTTTTACTTGGTAATTATTTACCACGGTTCAATGTTTGAACGATAACCCGGCCCGCGTTCCTGAAATTAGTCAAGCTCTCATCGGATGATGCTTCGAGTTTGAGGACTAGAGATACTCTCATTGTGTTGGGTTTAATAAACTTGTGCACTATGGCAGAGATCATCAGCAACTGCTCAATCGCGATCTATCAGTCAACATTGCAGTAATTTTCAGTCAATTTTGTAGGCCTTTAAGAAAACTACACCGTCACTAAAAGTCGATCTTTGGTCTTAAAAGACTAGCAAATTTATCAAGTACTTTCAAACAATACTTAAATGTACCCAAAATAACCTTGATCGGTCATAACCGTTAAGGTTATAAGAACATTAAATAGTGTACTATTAAAATGTACCTTTTATTTATTCTTTCTATAAGGATGGAAACACAAGTGGTTAAGGAAGTTTGATTATAAGGAATAAATTAAAGATGTATAAATAAAATAAAAAACTAAAGTAGAACGGAGAAAAGATAGTTGATCGAGAGATTTTTGATACGTTTATAGGTCGAACGGGGCCCAAAAAGTTTGCTGACCCCTGCACTATGGTATAGAATAGAATATAGGACCATGGTGCAATCCATTAAGGTAAGACCGCTACTACCCTTCAGCTTAAACAGTTTATACGTGTTGCCTTTTTATTGAGCGGAAAATATTTTGAAACAAGCTGTTAAATTGCCTTTATTAGCACACAGTGCCATTCGTAGAGATAATTTAATACTATAAAATCAACTTTCCCCCATGTGTGTACCCCACTAGATGGGGCGTGCATATTGCTGATCTAGCCATCTCGGGCTTGTTCCAAGGGTCATCATGGAATTTGCGACTTAGCATGGATACCAGAAGCAATACTCAAAACTGAGAGAATTGGCGTATTCGTTCGACGTGATACTCATCACTGCCCACCTTCTTTTGCTTGCCTTTCTACTCAAACTTACGCTGGATTCACGTGTTCTCCGAAAACTCTTCCTCTACGCAAATGTGGGTGAAATTTATTTAAATTATCCCGTTCTCATCCTTTACCCTATAGTTTAAATAGCTTATAGCCCGAATGGGTAGTAAGACGTGGTGCTAAAAAAAACATGTGAATATGCAAATAGACTGAAAGGTTTTCACAGAAAAAACAAAAAAGATAAAAAAAAACACTTTAAAAGCTTTGATCAAACAAAGGCAGAGATACAATGGTATGAAGTCATAAGAAGCGTGTGTTGATGTATCTTTGAATTGTTTGTGTTGTTAGAGAGATAATATAAAACAATGTATTGCTTGGTTATTTCTTGACGTCCCTAAATTCACCCTCTTTGTGTTCAAGCTATGTGCACACACTAGGGTGACACTATAAGTTTGTGTAGTGCTTTGCAGTGAACTAAAAGCAGAAAACTAAGAAGAGAAAATTGATGAAATCTTAGTTTAATTTTCACTAACAATTACTGTTACTAAAAAAATAAAATGAAAATTAGTACTCAAATAAAAAAAAGGAATTTTTCTGAATCAGTTTCCGTCTTAAATCTTGAATATAAATTGTGAGGTACACAACTGTTTATTAAAAAATATAGTGTAGTTTTAGAGATTAGTGATCACAAAAGAAAACGTTAGTCGAATTTTTGTGAGAATAAATTTAAAATTGGAGTTTATAGTTTTCATATTAAGTACTTCAAATGTGGCCAAATTTTGAGTTTAAGCTTACATTAGGCCATCTACCCTATAAGGTTGCCTTACTTTGTATTGTTCCACTATGGACTAGCTTATAAGATAAGGCCATAGTATTCTCCGTCAAGGTAAGACCTTTCAGGGTAAGCAGAGTGTTGCAAAATATAGACAATTTACTAAAATGTCTGTGACCGAATATTTTGGATAAAGGGTTACATTTCTGATGTAGAAACGGATCGAAATGTGCGTGTTGCGATCAAACTAAGATTTCAGTTTTGTCAGGTTGTAAGCCCTTACTTCTCGCAGGGGCAGCTCGTTGAAGGAGCGCTCTCTTCTTAATCTCGGGTAAGTCCCGTACTTCCACCAGTAGTAATCCACGTACGGAGGAACGTACAAGTACTGTGACAATATCCAGGAGACATCAATAAATATTGTTTGTATGTCAATGTGTGGGTGACTGTGGTACAACTTGGTCATCAGGAAAATAAGAGAAAGAACGAAAATGAAAAGATCTACAAAATATAAAAAAAATATTAAATAGTTAACACACTTCCAATTCATACTTATTTATTTAGTTTATGGCATTAGCAACTAGAAAGTTCATCACCGCACTTACCAAAGTACGCCACCTACCCAATCCCCCTCATTACACCCTATCCCTATCTTGAGCTAGTTCTACCCAATCCCCCTCATTACACCCTATTCCTATCTTGAGCTACTTCTATCCAGTCCACCTCATTACACCCTATCCCTATCTTGAGCTGGTTTTAACCAGTCCACCTCATTACACCCTATCCCTATCTTGAAGCTAGTTCTACCCAATCCCCCTCATTACACTCTATCCCTATCTTGAGCTGGTTTTAACCAGTCCACCTCATTACACCCTATCTCTATCTTGAGCTAGTTTTATCCAGTCCACCTCATTACACCCTATCCCTATCTTAAACTAGTTCTATCCAGTCCATCTCATTACGCCCTATCCCTTTCTTTAGCTAGTTCTATCCAGTCCACCTCATTACTCCCTATTCCTATCTTGAGGTAGTTTTATCCAGTCCATCACATTACAATCTATCCCTACCTTGAGGTAGTTCTATCCAGTCCACCTCATTACATCCAATCTTTTTCAGCTGCATTCTAATGCTAGCCTCCCATCTACATCTAGGTCTTTTATTTAATATTAACTATAGTCGTTGTGTGGATGATTTGGTGGGAAGTAACTCACAGACAACCTGATATTTTATTTTATAAAAATAAGTTTTCTTCTAAGGTATTTTTTTAAATTAGTTAAATAAGTTTAATATCTTAACTAATGGCTTATGTCAAACTCTTTACTCATGCCTATTTCAATGGACATTAGGTCTGTGTGATGTATTGTATTTAACATAATTATAATCTCAACGGACAGTGGGTCTTAAAGAGTTAAATAATTACAGATAAGCCATGTACGTTTTTGGGAATTTACATAATGTAAATTCGAGATGTGCACAAAAAGTTGTTTGGTCTCATTTGATTAGTTAATTAGATAATAGAATATAAATATACGTTTTATGTTTTTGACAATAAAAAAAGGTAATATGTGTAGGCTTGTGTTATAAATAATGGTTAGGAGATATAAATAGATCCACAACAGCGTTGTCAACGTGCGACGAATAAAACTGGACACCGTCGGAACAAGCCGGGAGTTTTTACCTTATCAAGTAGCTTGTCACTCTCCAGGCGTGCCAACTGTTCGGCTCGTAGCAGAAGAGACTCCGTGTGCAAATCTACACCGACCTCCTTGGACATTTCCTCGATGTTGAGAGCTCTGGCTAGACGCTCTAAGAACGTCATGAACTGCAAAGAAAAGAAAAAAAAAGACAAAGTTTGTACGTGAAACAATTTTTTTTACTTTATCATATAGAGGAAGTAATGGAATCGTGAACATTTTCGACATTGAGAAGAAAATAAAGCTTGACGCTTCACGCTCTCCTATGTCCCTCTGTATGTATGTCTGTCTGTCCCTCTATATGTCTGTCTGTCCCTCTGCATGTCTGTCTGTCTGTCCCTCTGCATGTCTGTCTGTCTGTCCCTCTTTATGTATGCCTTTGTATCTGATATCTCGAGGTAAAATTGTGATTTTGATTCTAGTTCTAAAATAATTAAGGGTAGCTAACTAAGGACTATTTTTCGAAAATTCTAAATTAAAAAAAATAATGGGTGTAGTGATTTTGATTACGATTTTATCGTAACATTTATTTTTATAGCGTGAGTATTTAAAGTTTTCTTTTTAAACCTATTTATTATGTAACCCCACGACTAACAAACCAGCTTTGCTCTAGAACCGACTCAACGCCAAGTCCCGCGGCTGTAAATTCTTCACTGAGAAATAATAATAAGCCCCAATTTAACTAATTATAATCTTTTTATTCAAATAGGAAGTCGAAGGGAAGTTGTTTTAGTGCGAGATTAATAAACTAAATGATAACGTGAAAAGGCACATTTTTAAGTTTACATCATAATTCGTTTTAAGCTTTTTAATATGTCAACACTTTGTTTATAATTATATTTCTAAAAAAATTATAAATACTAGGACATAGAATCCGAGAAAAAAAAATTCAACTCACTAGAGTATTTAGCGAATTTTAGAACAGCTGCTCAAATGGGACTATTTGTACCGTAAAAGAAACAATGGAAGTTTTTTTTTATATCTATGTTTGGAGCGATGCATGCATGATTTAGTAACTTATTTATTTTACTCATAAGAAAATAAGTTCCGTTATAATTTCATTCATGTTATTAAGTTAGAACAACATTATTTTTATGTTAAAATTCTTTATTTGAAAGTGAAGGCTGCCGATAACAGGGAGATCGGGGCTCGAATCCCACTCGGGTGTACTGAGTGTGGTTTCCTAAATTGTTTTCCCAGGCTTTCTCTTCCCGCAAATGCGGGTACACTTAATCTAAATTCAACCCTACTCATCCTTAACACATTAGTGTAATTAGTATATATGCGTATAAAAAGAACGAGTAGTAAGATACGAAGTTTTTAAAAAAAAGTGCTAGCGCTCTAATGCCAACAGTATGATAAGTATTGTTTTGGTACCTGCAAATGGGGGGGGNCGTGTTTTTGTCCCTCCTAAGTCCGTCTCTTGTTATTTCTACGGCACTTAGGTCGTTCTCCAGCTTGTGCAGGCGAGATTCTAGAAGAGCTTTTTCCTCTTGAAGGTTCCTCGCCTGATGGCCGACCTGGTCGGTCATGTCACTCTGACGGTTCAGCTGCTGAGACAATACCGACACCTTCTCGCGGAGGTTGTCGATTTGCTGGAAATAGTGTCGATATAATATGTTAACTGTTACTCATCGCTTTCTATGGAGTCGAGACATAGGCTCTGAGGGAAAAGGAGATGAAAATATTTGGAGAACTTTGAGCTGTGCTCCTGGAGAAGAACAGAAAGAATAAAAATGGACAGATAAGGTGACTAATGAAGAAGTTCTAAGAAGAATCAATGAAAAGGTAGCTAATTCTACGAAAAAAGGCCAAATGGAATCTCAATATCGGCCCTTGTCAGGGCCAACAATTATATATTTGAACAAATTGGCAATTCCTTATGGCTAGCTGCTGTCAAGCAATTCAATGCCTTTTGCTAGTCATAGCTTACATCACACTCTACTTGCTATGCGCTGAAGATTGATGAGTTGCCTACCCACCAGGTGCATACAGTGCCAACTTAGACGCCTCGTATCATCACCATTTGGCGTCGCCGACCCCAAGTTCATGATGCGTAAATACTCGTCTTGTCACCCGCTATAACCTGTATCATTTTTTTACTCGGATATCTGAATAAATTTCTATATAATTTACGTTAATCTGTTAATGAATATAACCCTTCCTTCACCTCTGACAAGACGTGTATTAATCACAACTTGTGAATGTGAGGAATGCCAGGCCTCCACCGTGGTTCGGATTCCACGTTAAACTGTAGGTCCTCCATTTCATCTCACAATCACCCTACCATTTCACATTAGCGTAAGTGCGTATAACCCGAACGGGTAGTAAGACGCGGTGCTAATAATAATAATAATAATAATAATAATAATAATAATAATAA
>CABFWB010000009.1:789074-871735 GCA_902151455.1 Timema bartmani
AATATGGCTTTATTCATGGTTCAAACAATATCAAAATTAAGACACAAGTACAAATTAGGGGGCTGTGTTACCGTAAAAAGCACGTCAAAGAGCTACTAGAGGTGTTTAATATTTATAATTTTTTCTAGCCTCTGGCAATTGGGGGATGTTCCCACCAAACCCCCCCTGAAATTATTGGCTGGCTATGGCCTTGATTCCATATTCTCTCAATTAATCAAAACAGCTTACAATAATTGCACCGTTATGCATATGGCTCTAATTCCATTCCATTAGGTGTCTCCCAGATATTCCAAAAGGAGTGATTAAAACTGTTTAGAGTCAGCCATTAGTTTAGGGAGCAAGTTATATTCTTTTTATATTCTCACCTGGATTCTTTTCCTGAGAGAGGCGATTATCGCATTTTGTCTGGCACTTTGTTCTTTAAGCTGTTCGGTCTCCACTTGTAGTTCTAAGGATTTCTGTTCGCGACTGCGCAGCTGTCCTTTCATATCTTGCAGCTGGATATATTTTGAGACACAAATTACTCTTTACAACACTAAAATGGGGTATTATATCATAAAAAAAAAGGTGTCTGGGCAAAAAATTATAACTCTCACTTATTTAGAGGGGATACTTTCACGATTCAAACGTCTATCAAATCTGTATATCTATCTATAAAAAATAAATAAAACATTCGTCAATATTAGCTATCTTCTAGGTCCTTACTGACTATAAAAACAACTTTTAATTCAAGAGTTAAACTACCAGAAATCCGTGCTAAAACATTTTTTCATAAAATTAGGGTTATCGTGTTTTTTGCCCCGACCCCCTCAAATGTGGGCTATATATTTACAAAACTTAACCAGTGGTTCAATTAATAAAATCTTGAAACATTTGAGTTAGAAACATAGCATAGAGCACTTAAGGTGGGGGTGTATGGAACAAGAGTAAAGGGCATTATTTTTACATTTTTCATATCAAAGGTTTCTTTGGTCAAAATAAATCAAATATTGCTCCAGTAGAAACATATAGTTTAATTGACTTCAAATAGTTATATCAACCGTTCTTGAATATCTGTCAAGGGTGTCCTGGGATTTAATGACAACTTTTTATCCTCATTTAAAAAGTTTGTCATCTAATGCTGCTATGCTCATGACAGATATTCAACAACACTTTTGATACACCATGTAAAGAAAATTCTACTGGAAATATTTTATTTATTTTGGAAAAAAAAATCTTTGCTATAAAAAGTTTAAAAAAAACACAGCCTTTTCTTGCGTCCTCTACACTCCCATCGTGAGGGTAAACAGAGGATACAAATTAACATGTAAATTTTTACAGACGAGGACCTGTAGGACAAACAAAGTGTACATTTCTGGGTGAGCCGCTAAACTTAACATACAATGAGTGAACAAAGTACACAAGTGATTATTTTCAAACTAGTTATCTGATGGTTCATTCATTACCTCTTGAAGAAGCCTGTCTCTCTTGTACTGTAGAGCAGCAAGCTCACTCCGCAGTGAAGTCGCCATGTCGTGCGACATATCCTCTTCCTGGTCCACCTGATAACATCCGGAGAAAATTATTTTATTGGAGGAAGGACGAGAATAGCTTTTAACATTAAAAAAAACCAATTAGTTTTGTTGGAACATTTGAAAAATTGCTTTGGGATCTTTTTTATTGCTTTTAATTAGAGGTATCTAGTTTAAAAAAAAGATAATGTAGTTCTTTCATTTGAGTTTAAATGTTCCGTTCTGGATACGTTGACTATTTTTAGATTAGCTACAAGTAGCTTTTTCTAGCGTTCTAGTTCAATGTACAGTAGTTATAACTTATATTATAACGTTAAGACTGATTGTAATAATGCTTCTAAAAATACGCTTTTATTTCATGGAATACAGGGGTTTAAGTCGTGCTTATTGTTTATTACTAAGGATTATTTTTGTCCTTTATACTGTGGTCAAATTCAGTGAATATCCGTAAAAGGGATCTGCTCACCAAAAAATTACATTTACCTAGTAAACCAAATTAAGCTTTGATTCACTTAAAACATGAATAAGTATGGGCTTTGGCTATTTATTAGATTAAAAAATAGATGATTAAAAACGCTTTTAGTCTCATTTAAGTTAATTTTTCCTTTTTTTCTCTCTCTCTCCCACACAATAAAATAGTAGATCTGTATCACGGAGGGATTTGTGTTAACAAACCTATTTTAAACGCTTATTGATTAACTAACACACAGTTAAACATTTGAAGCTATTATTTGGTTCCACGCCATTTCATTGGCCGGCCTGTATCTGACGTCACAATTGTGTTCGTGCCTAGAGGCTCTCAAAAAGTAACTGGTACAGTAATAGAATCACATTCAATGTGAACATAATTCCAAATCCAAATATTGGAAATATGTAGCATTTTAAAATATGTTGTACCTTTAACTCACACTGAAAAAAAAAAAAATTCGTGCTTATTGTTTATTACTAAGGATTATTTTTGTCCTTTATACTGTGGTCAAATTCAGTGAATATCCGTAAAAGGGATCTGCTCACCAAAAAATTACATTTACCTAGTAAACCAAATTAAGCTTTGATTCACTTAAAACATGAATAAGTATGGGCTTTGGCTATTTATTAGATTAAAAAATAGATGATTAAAAACGCTTTTAGTCTCATTTAAGTTAATTTTTCCTTTTTTTCTCTCTCTCTCCCACACAATAAAATAGTAGATCTGTATCACGGAGGGATTTGTGTTAACAAACCTATTTTAAACGCTTATTGATTAACTAACACACAGTTAAACATTTGAAGCTATTATTTGGTTCCACGCCATTTCATTGGCCGGCCTGTATCTGACGTCACAATTGTGTTCGTGCCTAGAGGCTCTCAAAAAGTAACTGGTACAGTAATAGAATCACATTCAATGTGAACATAATTCCAAATCCAAATATTGGAAATATGTAGCATTTTAAAATATGTTGTACCTTTAACTCACACTGAAAAAAAAAAATGGTCACAGCTCACAATTAATAAATGGAGGGCCTTAAAGTTTAAAACAACTAGGTGGTGATAAAAATACTATTTAATGGCCGCATGGTCTAAGGCTTCACTCTCGCCGATGACAGATTGGGGCTCAAATCCTGGTATGGTGTACTGAAGGTGGTTTTACCTAAATACTGGTACACTTCCACTAGATTCAACATTCCTCATACCTAACTCATCAGCGTAATTAGTACATATGCAACTAACCTGTACAGGTAGTAAGACGCGGTGCTAAAAAAATATTGTCCAAAAAAACACTTTTTGCTATAAAAACTGCAAAAATGTGTACCTTAACTTGCATTCCTTCCCCCCCACTTCCCTCCACCCCCCACCACCACATAAACAAAGGCAATTTAAAAACAACACAATGTTTAGTTATATTCTACTGATGAAGTATAGCAAGAACGTGGTAAAACCAGCATCCGACAGTTACAAAAGCTACTAAAACTACCTTTATATGTTCATAAGTCAACTCATGCGATCTTCAGATGTCACGTTTGATATACATTATCTATGGCTATACAATTATACAAATAATATAGTCAAATGTAATCACTGTTGACCGTAAAAAAGTTTTGTTATTTCTACTCTGTCCCTTTTTTTTTTAACCATGTTCTTATTTCTTTTATTATAGGTATACCTGTTAAAAAGGTTCGTTACTCGGTGCGTGGTACGAGATGCTACAATCTTGTTGGAATGTGCGTGTCTTCAAGGTTACATCCATTTAAAAAAAAAAAGACGCATTGCGTATGGAATCTTCTGAACAACTCTTAGAATCTCGACATGTTTGATGGATCAAGCTAGCGGCAAAGAAATGGCCTTTTGATCGAGGTGGTAGCTGGCTAATTTATCTATTTTTAAAGTTTTAGAAATGAGATTTTTAGAAACAATTTATATCCATGCGAACATTTACTTTATTTATTTTGTAAGTCTATTGTAAGAACAAATCGATGCCATACGGATTAGTTACTACGGCTTATTAGTTTTAATTAAATGTTCGTGTACATTTATATTTCTAATATCTCTTGACTGCGATATAAATATTTATATTTGCATGTTTTATTCATCGACTATAGCCCTAATTATTCATTCCAGTCTAGTTTCGGGATGCTTGTTCTGTATCACTACAGGGTTAAACTACACGTTGTGTTCGTATTTGGTCGCCACCCGGAAGGACTGACCGGGGTACCACGGCCATCTTCAACCCCCGGTGTCGAAGAGTTCGCACGAACGTCGCTAAGAGAACCCGCCTGTTCCGGGCGGTCCTTAAACTGATCTCTTTGGGGGAAACCCCCCAATACCGCACACAGGAACTGGGTCAGCCGCCACGTGGTCACGGGTCTGCCCCTCACCTGGTGGTACGGGGGAGGGGGAGGGAGAGAAACAAGCACATCACCCTCTTCCTGAAGGGTAGAGCGGGTTTCGAGTTGGTTGAAAAAAAATGTATGATAAATGGCATTGGCAAGGTCACTTTGTTCGTGTTTTCCGGTGGATTCCGTGTGGGGTCGACACAGATGGTTACTATAAGTATAATTTTTACACCTTGCGATAGAGATTCCTCCCCCCTTCCCCCTTCTGGTGTTAATGTGTTTAAATTAGTGTAGACAGGTTGAGTTGTATAGGTATTAGTGAGTTTGAGCTTGATCCGATAGTTCGCGGTTTGATTCTGGGTTGGATGCTTTAGACTTTAGAGGAGTTAGTTCACAATGTTTTATTGATGCCATATTTACAGGCGAATGCTGTTGTTAAAATCACTTATAGGCAGAACACTATTAATTAGGCTACACTATTGCAGTAAAGCATATTACTACTAGTAGTGCTTCTATTAATAAAAACAATCCAGGAATTTTAACATTTAGGGGCCATACTTAAACTTACTTTGTTTGGTTAAAAAAATATAATACTGTACTGTAAAACATATTAGCTCATATTGTTTCTCTCAAATCATTAGTTTTGACATTTTAATTAAAAATAATAATTCTTCAGTTATTCAAAATCAATTAATTTAAAAACTAAAATCAACGAATCGTACTAGGGGAAATAACGTTCCTTGACTCACGTATTTTGATAATAATGTACAAACGTATTTTTCTCATGAAAATATTTTCATAACTTTTATTGAATTCAAATTAAAAACTTATTATGATAATTAACACGTGCACATTAATAAAAAAAATTAATATTAACGTAGTATATAAAGTAGGGCTATATTTATAAGAAATATGATTGTTAGTCTAAATGTCTCTTTTTTAGAATTTTTTATATGACATATTTCCTTACTTCCTAGATAATAAATTAATTTTTAAAAAAGGGTAAAAAAGATAAAAAAAACTTTTATCGGTTGTTTTTGATCATCCTTCCGAATCTGCCGCCATAGACAACTGACTACCCTTCCGCCCCCCAACCCCTACACCAACCTCTTTAGCCAGACCTGAATATTTATCAATTTCAGCTTCAATAATAAATAGTAAGAGAAACATCCCCATGAAAAATATTTACACCCACTTGGGTGACCGCATGGTCTAACGCGCTAACCTCGCAATAGGCTAGACTGCCGATGACGGGGAGATCAAGGTTCAAATATAGGTCCGGTGTACTGAGTTTGTTTTCTTAAATGGTTTTCCACTCTACCTCCATGCAAATGTGTGACATTTCCTCTAAATATAGCTTTCCTCATACCTAAAACCATTAGCATAGTTAGTAAATAAGCATATAACCCGAACGGTTAGTAAGACGAGGTGCTAAAAAAATATGTATGTACTGAAAGCCAAAATACACATTTATGCTCAACATTTTTATTTTTCTATTGTTTCTATACATTATAGGATAAAAAATAGTGGTAATTGAATAACACCACATTGTAAATACTACCGTAGTTGATCAGTTTTTACCTAAATTTGTACATTATTTTTACAATATAACACGTTTGTGTAATATGTAGTGTCTAATGTTGTATAGCTTTCAACATAAATTTAAAATTAAATAAAAATCTAAGTTTAATTCAGCTTTAGAAATAATTGATATAATATGTGATTTAACTTCGCTTCGAATCTAAGACGTAGACTCCATACTGCCTTAAAGCATTGGGAAAATACAAGATATTCAAAAGGTTATATCAGTTATTTGCAAACACATTAAAAGTGTCACTAAAATTCCCAATTTAGGGGAAAAAAAGTATATCAATAAAGGCGTCTATAAATTATATCTTACAAAGTTCATCCTCTATATTTAATTTCTTGGTGCGCCACTGATTCTGAATGAAGAAAGTGCTCGCCACTTAAAATCACATCACCCTGTCTATGCCTGAGTGATCCATCCGAACAAAAAAACAAAAAAAAAACACGCAACACAGCGCTGACTACGTGGGTTTGAACAGGGCCTCGCTTTAGTCCCTGTTCCGCTTGATCCATCTGACCGTTCGCCAAGGCGTGAAGGTGATACTGGCATTGTGCTCGTGTGAGCACGGCCTCACTCGAGCCCCTGTCCCATCTGACCCAACTAACCACGTGACAAGCTCCCCCTTCCCCTCGCCAAGGCGTGAAGGTGATACTGGCATTGTGCTCGTGTGAACACGGCCTCACTCGAGCCCCTGTCCCATCCGACTCCAACTAACCACGTGACAATCTCCACTCCCCAAGCTGAGGTGGTCATTGACGCCGACATAATGCTCGTGTGAACACAGCCTCAGAGAAAGTTCCTGTTGCGAGGTGCTGACAAGTGACTGACTGAGGGTCCTAATATCGACCTTGGGGTGATGTACTGGCAAGGTACTGCGTGGCACGGGGAGAGAAATAGAGAGGGGGAGAGTCTGGAAACATACTTCACGCACCTACATCAAGCGTTAACACGCATCGCGACGCATCAATAGCACTTTTAACAAGATTAACACCCTTAAACTAATAAGGATTGAGGGAGCTTACATTTGATCCCGGTGTGTATTATATAATATTTATTTGACATTGCATCTTAATACCCATCCGGACTAACCCCATATTCAGACTGTTGGGGACCGCACAGATGGACTGAATGTCAAGCTCATCTAATCTTGGTTTTACGGTGACTGGTGGGTCGGGGTTCGAGTCCCTGACGGCGTAGTGGGTTTTTTCATCTAAATGTGTTCCCACTTTCTTTCAGCGCAGAGATGGATTTTTTTTCTTTAAAGTATATCTTCCTCACCTCTACTCTATTAGCAAGAATACATGCGTATTCGCTGCATGGGTCATAAAACAGGGTGCCTAAAAAATAAACACTGCAGAGTTAGGGACGAGGAAGATAAAATTTAGAAGAAATATAACCAACTGTTCGTGGAGGATGGAGTGGAAAAACATCTTAGTACCCCCGATCAAGATTCGAAACCAGCCTTCCTATCATCGTAGAACAAGATCAGATGAGACGGATGCCTTGATCCACATGCCCACAATGTTTACGATTCATTGATATTATGGCTGCAGTTACTGTATTTAAAAACTATGAACCACTTCGTTGTCAGAATGGTCTAAAAGCATCACTTTCACAATAGACTGGACTGTTCATGACGGGGAGATCAGGGTTCATATCCTGGTTGGGTGTACTGATGAGCGTTTATACTAAATCATATTCTATAATTTTGTTTTTCCAGTGTGTCTTACCACTCATTCGGGCTATGCACATTTTAATCACGCCAGTGAGTAAGGGTTGAGGAAGATATAATATAGGGGAAATATAACCTCATTAGAGTGAATTACAATTTAGGGGAAAAAACACCTTCTGTACATTCGGCTGTAATTCGAACCTGGACCCCCCCTCCCCCCTACACCTCCCCCCTACCCGCCGACACTAAAACTAAACCAGAAGATCCTGACGTTTATTCCGCGTGTACACCGATGTATTTTTATTTTAGCACCGCGTTTTACTTCCCGTTCGGATTATACGCACACCGATGTAGGTCTATGTATTTAAAATCATTAATGTATATTTTTACAATATTAAAAAAAATTACCCACCGATGCTCCGGTGGGTTAGCGAAATACTCAAAGCAGTATTATTAAATTATATAAAGTATAAAATTATTCTAAGTGTCTTTTGTCATTCAAAATTATGTATACACTGAAACTAAACTTGTATTTTTTGTGTGCGGATATGACTGCAGGACGAATAGTAATTTAAAAGTTATGCAGATAAAAGGACCAGTCAAAGATTTTTCGCAAGCTGTGAGTTTTCGAACCCTGCAGTTGACTAATAATAATAATAACAATAATAATGCGCGTCTGGGTAGCATCAATCGAAGCCCAGTTGTGGAAAGATTAGCCTGTACTTATTAACCGCTACCCAGGAGACGCCCGAATGTAGGTTATTTAATCGTACATCTTTTCCGTGGAGGCTTTATTCATGTCCCAATAAGATGAGGGTGATGAGGAATATGAGCGTGAGGAACCAGTGGAAACATAATTCAAGCATAACTAACCAAACCCTGGTGACCATTGGGGTGATTCCCCTTTCAGGAAAAAATACTCAATGTACAAGCCGGTAATCGAAACAGAGACCCCTAAGCTTGTAGCCAGGTGCACTGACCATTGCACCACAGGGCCGGTTATTAGACCAATTCTGAGTATTTGTTAAATTAAAAATTATAGGGTCTACATCAAGATAAACAACAATTTTTCTCCAAACAAAATGTATACTAGGCCAATTTAGTCTGTATTTTCGATAGTGATTTAACTATTTATGTTATGGACAACAAAGTTGGTATATTATCGACCCGGTTAAATAAAACAACCCTTAAAATAGATTCGATAGGAAATAAACGTGTGTCTTTTACCCTCGTGCCTTGTTCGGGCTGACAGCCGGTCTGATCTGAAAGTAGGTCTCTTAGAGGTCTGGGACAGGTTAGCGGGGCCATTACGGGAAGACAAATTTATGAAGTTGGAGAGACTTTGTGATTTGGAAGAACCGAGACATCCCCGGTACAGGAACAATCAATAGCGAAGTTTACGCTGTAAACACAAATATAATCCAATTGTCATAGATACTTACGTCTTCTTATCTGACATCCAGAAAAGTTACCGGATTGATTTTCACGTAGTCCGGCACTTTAGCTCAGTCGGTAGCGTGTCTCTCTACTTAACTATGGGTCCCGGGTTCGAGTTCTTGCATGGCCGAAAACCTTATCATTGGTGAAATGTGGGGTTTACGTTTCACAGTGATGAATTAACGGCCGGGGGCTGGTTTGTGTCTGTTCTAGATTTAAGTTAGTTAATAAGTCGTGTACTGATATAATCAGTTCATAAACTGCACGTTAAATAACTCCAATAAATGAAAAAATTAACATATTTTCACGTATTCATACGTCAAGTCATGTTTTTAGCACCGCGTCTTACTGCCCATTCGGGTTATACGCTTATGTACTAATTACGCTAATGATTTAGGGATGGGGAAGGTTTAATTCAGAGGAAGTGTATCAGAATTAGCGTGAGGAGGGTAGGGAAACCATTTAGGAAATAACCACCCTTAGTACACTGGACCGGGATCGAACCACGATCTCCCCTTCATCGGCAGTCTAGTCTATTGCGAGAGTGATGCCTTAGATCATGCGGCCACCAAATAGGATGTCAAGTCATGTGATCTGCCTCTGTCACATATGATAGATATTATCAATCCTATAAAATAACACTAATAATATAGTAATATATTATTTATTTGGGCCACATACAAATATGTTTGTCTTTTATAAGTGTCCCTTCATATTAATTGAACTGTACATCCATCCACTGTTGTGGGTCAAGATTTGTTACAACGGGCTGTAGGTACAAGTAATGTTTTTAATGAGCCTGAATCAGTGGACACGAGGGTTAAACGTCAAGCTCATCTTAGTCTGGTTTACCAGTACGGGGAGGTCGGGGCTTAAATCCCAGCCGAAATAATTTAGGGTGGTTTCTTCACCCATACCCCATTAGTGTAGCTAGTTGGTGATATCCACGACCTAGACCAAGACCTAGTGCAAAACTAGTATTAAATATGCATATGTTGCTATGTATGATGTTAGATAGTCGATAGCTGAATGGATAACCATCAGTTTTGTCCCGACGATTCGCGAAACACTTTAAACTTAAAGTTTTTGACTGTGGTAAATATCCCAAATCCCAAATATCCCAAATCCCAAATATCGACAAACACATATTCTGGCTATTTATAGCTATTAAAATCAGAGTAAAACTATACACAATGTCTAATTGCTTCCAGACTTGATGCTATTTTGATCATAGTCCCTTTATGGATTAATTTGAGGGAGCTGGATTATGAATTTTAATTTTATTTAAATGTATCACCATTAGTGTGTAGAGAATATAATATAATGATTTAAAAAAATACTGCTCTGCTAGGGTTAGAGGGATAATGTCAGCTTTTAAGAAAATACTGTCCAATGATGCAAAACACAACCGCTGGCTCTCAAATTATTATCAACATCAACCAAACGACATCCATACTAAAACTCGAACCCTGCACCAAATTTTCCATCTTTTATTGTGATATATTTCTTTTAAAAATTTATATAAAGGCTTTTTCAAATATTATTATTAATATACAACTTCATTTTACCAAACAGAGTCCAAACAATAATTAAAATCAATGTATTAAATTGTATCTCTCGTTAAAGGAAAGGCGTGACCTTTAATTGACTCATTGACCTCACTTTTGAGATCAGAATTAAGTTGCTGTGCTAATAACAAATAGTTATTTAATTTTAATTCTAAGTTTAGTAATAAGTTAGTAAAAAAATAATTGGTTTTCGTTCAAAAAATTTAATGAATACATAAAAATTGTAGTTATCATAAAAGAGGACAACATATTATTAGAAATTTTGTTTGGAACTTAAAGTTAACTTGCAGCCCACTTATTGAAAAATAATAAAATTGTTGCTAAAAATAATAGCAGCTCATTAATTTAATAACTTTTATAAAATCTTAACGTGGTTTGAGAAAGGCCTCTTTTCAATTTATATTAATGAAATGAGGTTTCGTTTATCTGTCTGTCTGTCATGAGCGTTGTGTGATATCTACCGCACGCAAAGAGATGAAATTTAAAAATATATATATTAGCTCCTTTGCAAGAACATGTGCACCTCGAGGCCAGAATTTTAAAATTTGGATTTGATTTTTTAAAATTAATTAAAAACTGGGTCAAAAGAAATAAAATTAAAAGTTATTTTTATGTCTGTTTGAAGCAAATGAAAGCATTTCCAAGCGTAACAACGTAAGGATTGCGTGGTTGGTTATCACATGCAACTCCTGGTACTTCTGTTAGTCTTTAATATAATAACCTGATACATGAAAGAAAGTAGAGAAAAGAGGAATGGTAACAAATGAACGGGAAAACTGAATGTGGCTCTTACAATGAAAAGAGGAACACATTTCCACACTTTTTACTGCTGTCAGTGGGCTAATTATAATGATTGCCTTTTAAGTTTTAAACAAAACAGGTTCAAAGTATTTGTAGTTCGCTGATTGGTAGTCCCAGTTGCGAGTACCCTTAGTTCTAAAAGAGAAATAAAGTACACAGGCTGTGTTAACTTGACCATATTTTAATAATATAGTATCACAGACAGACATATGATGATAATGCTTAGATTGCATTTGCATTTAACTTAATTTAAAAAGATTACCTACTTAATACAACAGGTGTATGTAGCTTGCATAGGATTATACCCGCTGTCAATAAATATCCATTCTTAAGTGGTTAGTAAATAATATGTCGTATGTTCACAAAATAATATAACTTTATATAAAATAAAATTCTAATACTTTTAAAATTGTAGTTATTAAACCATAATATGTTTAACTTTTTTTTAAAATCCTTAGTACCTATTAAGAATTGTTTCTCTATGATTGTAAATTTAATAAACGTTCCTTTTTATGAGATACTATCTAGTCTTATAGTTTAAATTTGTGTTATACAACTTTTGGATTGAAATATATTTCCCAACAATAATTTTGTATCATCGAGACAAACTTCAAGGAAGGAAGTCTTCTTAAGTAAGCAATTTTGCCTTTCTCCTTGCTTGGACATTTGTTATCAATATCATTTTAAATTTAAATTTCTTACTTACATGGTTTGTAAATACTGCACTGCCTATGTATGATTGTTTTTTCTTGTAATAGACTTACCAAGAGTGACATATCAAAGTCGTAATCCTGACACAGGATACGATAGATCTTCCAGTCTTCTTCTGTGTCTCCTTCCACCCTGTCTTCTTCACGTTCCATGGCCCATTTCCTCATTTCTCATTGTCAATTCAATTACTCATTCTTAGTTAAGGAGAATGTAGGGTGGATGTTAGCGTGAAAGAAAATGTGTCAACGAGAATACGAAGAAAATAATATTTTATTTATACTAACAATTTTTTTTAAATTAATTACGACAGAATTTTTAGGTTTGAAATTAAAATACCGATAGCAGTTATAACAATGTCCCTCTTAATGCAACCACGCTTATTAAATAATTTTGAAAAAATGTATTACTTATAGCAACCACGTGCAATATTATTTGTTTTGTAAATAGAATATATTTTAAGTACAGTATTATTAATCATTTACCCTTAGAAAATTATTAGTAATTGGTGTCAAAAGTTAGATACGATCGTTTCCTGTTAATCACTTTTTAAAATAATCACATTCGAATACCTACGGTTGGCATTAAAGTCATACCTACAAGTTTCCAACACTTGTTCGACAAAACAACTGACAATCGATAGTGGAAGCCATCTTGTAATGGCGGGAAGCATAGAGGTAGGGAATATACCTCTTCGTGCCGGGAGTAAATATCGATTAGCGGTTCACAAGGAGAAGTGGAGTAAGACTTGTGTTTATTTCACAGCGTCACGCACACTTTCTTAATTGAAATACGGGCGTGGCACATACTTACGTCATAACTATTCAATTGGTTTATTAAGACATGTAGCAAGGAGAGCCGGAGAGCTATACAAGAGTAAGGGAGTGCCATTACCAACACTTTCTATAGATATTGATTAATTTTATATGCTCCTCCTTTTTAATTCCTCTATTTCTATTTTGTTAGACCATTTAGGAAGAACTATCTTGAGTACACCAGAACAGGATTAGATCCCCAACCTCTCAGCCACCAACATTTCAGTCTATTGCGAGGGTGACGCCTTAGAACATTCGAGTAACGATGCAGTTTAAAGTTTGGTCAACATGATCTAAACAGGATGGCGATTACTATTCGATATTACAAATAAACCGTGTAATAATATTACCCAAACTTTCTCATAGACATTTTCTTTGCCCTCATTGGTAGCACATGGACCAAGGAATCAGTCTCCCTCAGTAGGCATTGCAGGTGACAGGAAGGGCTAGCCTTTAATTCCGCCCGGGTTTAAGGAGGATATTTTACCTTCTCCCACCACGCTAATGTGGGTACATTTCCTCTTAAGCTGTATCCTCCACATTCCTACCCCATTGGTTTAAATAAATGTGTATCGGCCGGATGATTTGTAAGATGCGGTGCAGAAATCAAATCCAAATAATGATTAATTTACGCAGAAAGGCGAACGTTTCCATCCTTCACTTTCTGGCTTATCCTGAGGCGAATAAATGTTGAGGAAGAGACATTCCTTTTCCATTTCCATTCTCTTCTGCATCATGTTATATTGGGTACATACTGAACCTATAGCCACACGTGACATTTTGTTATTATTTTATGACTGCGCAGGTAAAACTGTAAAAAAAAGCCTTTGCAGCTCAAGGATGTCCACACAGTACAGTTTTCAGCACCATTTTCCCCACTCAGTTGCGTGGAATCCATCATAAAGGAAGTGCTAGTCTGACCAATTATAGCAATTTGTCTTGTAATAAGAAGACAAACTAAAATTGTTTGAACTCGGCGATCATTGTTCCTGCACCAATATATAAGGAAAACTGAGCGACATGTGTAGAGAAGACGGAGGTGAGTCTCCACACGCACCGACATGTAGGTGCACGTTCACCGATAAATATGCTGTTGGGCTTAGTTTTTCGTCTCCGTGTACAGTCTCCACGCAGTTCACATAGTTACACAGTTTTAACGGGTACACACGTAACGTCTTGTCTGTAACGTCTCGAACTGCGCAGGCAAAACGCTGTACGAAACCTTGCGTGTTGACCGGGCTTAAAGTCAAGTTATCTCTCACCGCTTCCCATGGTTAAGCTCGTTACGTAAACAAAAAACAGGTCACTTACTCAGATAGACTGAAGAGACCATTTCACCAAACGGGCTGGCCGTAGCTTATGCCAAGGTCACGATCAACTTAAAGTTAACTTAACGTAAGGGATCTCCTTGTGTTTTTAAATGGAAGCGATCACGATGCGTTTAACTTAACGTTGACTTGCAGTTAACTTAACGTAATAGATGTACTGGGAGGTCTTTCACGTTAAGTGAACGTTAATTGAAGGGTATCACGTGATGTAGCAAATCAAACATTATGCGAGTGATGTCTACAGGGCTATTTATTAATTCATTTGTTGGTTTTATGACCAAGGTATACTCTTTAGCTTTAATTCTAGTAATCGGAACTATAATTAAAATAAGCGCTAATATAGTATCATTATAGAACGTTATAGAACAGACTTGATTCAAATATTGTAAAGAAGTTAAAACCACAAAGCTTTTATTATATAAAATGGAATAATATATTGCTTTCAAAGATTGTAAAAGCATTAAAATCTGGTCAAAAAAGTGTAATGATAAATATCTATAATATCGCTAGAAAACAGTAAATATTCACAAATCATAAACACTAATAGAAATAGTGCAAATCACATCAAAACACATACTCTAGAATGGAGATGTTTGGTTCTAGCTGTTACGTTAAGTTACGTGAATCGTGATCACACAACTAGCTTAACAACTAAGGTTTTGTACATTCTCCCTAAATATGGAACTGTCACAAGACCATTCTGAACGATGATTCAAAGCAAATAAAATTCGTTTAGTTGTCAAAATGTTCAGCATTATGGTAACCAGCGGCGGATTAATAATTCGGAGGTTCCCAAGCGCAACCCGATTGTGAGACCCCATATGATTTTAAAAATTTTAAACTAAAATGAGCGAATTGAAAATTAGGTACATCATTTTTCAAATAAACTAAAACGCAAACAAAATTACATACTCGCGTAATCTTAAAATAAATAGCATTGTGCATCTCTTTTAATATTATATCTTCTTTTTGGGCGTACCATTTGTAACCCAGTATGTGGAAAGATTAGCCGGTACTAATGTACCGTTGCCCAGGGCACGGCCTAATTTGCTAATAGTCTATCATTTACGTGGAGTCACTTTTGATGTCCCGATGTGATGATGGTAATGGTGGATATGAGAGTGTGGAACCAGTGGAAACTCTTAAATAAACAGACCCTGGTGACTTTAGGGATAATTTACCTTTCGGGAAAAATACCTCAGGTACCAGCTGAGAACCGAGCCCGAGACTCCTATACTCGAATCCAGATGCACTGACAGCTACACCATGAAGCCGGTATTTAATCAAATGAATAGATTCATATATTTAATGTCAATATATTTTTCAATTTCTTCGACACAGGACCGATGTTAAACACGTGACTTAACTTTTGTTTTTTTGGTAATGTGTTGTGTAATTTCCGCCCTCACTTAGTACAGCGTGATTTCTTTTCGAATTTGTGTCACTTCACGGCGATTATGGTTTCATATGAGAGTACAATGGGTTATTCAAGATTAGGTTCAAATGGAATTGGAGGAGGTCCGGTATGTTTGTAAGACTATGCTACCAAATGAAATCACTTCCTAATGGTTTTGGAAGAACTCTCCTCACGCAAAACACCATCTGAATAGGAAATCCGGTATGTTTCTATGCATTTTTGCAACTCTTTGCTCGGCACATCTACAACACAACTATCCTTAGTTTGTTATATTTCGTATCAATTAACAAAACGTAAAAAAAAGGTTTTCTGAGGCCCTGCGATATTGAGTCCCTAAGCATGAGTTTCTTACGCTTGTGCGGTGATCCGTCACGCATGCTTGACAGCTTTGCTCTCCCGGCGCAATATGCCGAAACGTTGACCACAATTTACTGGTATTAGAATAGGTTTTTGGATGTAAGTGTATAGGGATTTTATATTACTTTTGGTTTAAACAAGCTAAATGTGCAGTTTGGGCTATGATTTTCCAAACACCCTATATAGATAGATTTGGATTATATTATGGAATACCTGCCTGAAAAAATGTGGGTTGCCTAGGTCTTCTGTGCTTCGATATTCTTTCGACTTTGTTTTATTGGAACTCCAGCCCAACTCCCAGTTTGGGAACTCAAGTCACCAATTATTCCTGTACCCCTTTGGTTTAGGCCTTTCCTGCCTGTAAAATTTAAGCTTAATAAATCGTGTGGGTTTCAATATGTTTTCGGCTGGGCAGTGGAACTGGTGATTACTTTAGTGACTTTAAAAAATTAATTAGAGAAAATAATCGAAAACTGAAAATAAGGCTTTGTTATTTGTCCCGTAGAAAGTGTAATATCTCTAGGGGCTTCTGAAGGCACACACAGTCATATTATGAAATTTTATATAGATAGATACAATATGGATTCAGACATGTATTTTCTATCAGTTGAACTAAAATATGTTTATATAATCTTCTAATTCAACTTATTTCATGTGACTATATACCGTTGAGATCTTTTTCAAGATCTTCAAGATCCGGGGGGGCAACCCTATCATTGCTATTTCGAGGACTATGCCAGAGTGCTCTGCACGAAATTCGGAGACAGGGTACGTCAGTATGATCCCTACGACTGCTTTACTACAACATGACTCGGTACCTCTCGACAGTACAAGAATAGATATTAGAATCGTATCTATTTTACTTTCGTGTCTTGTCACCTTCATAGTGTTTTAGTGACATTGTCTTGTAACTTCTATTAACAAACTTCTATTAACAAATGTTGTTAGACTCACTCTTAGTGGATTAGTGACAAATTCCTCATTCACTTATCCATGAATACAGTAAACAAACATGGAGACATAACACAACCTTGTCTAGCAGCATGTTCAATATCAAATTATTTGCTCAGAGCTCCATCCACCCCAGCACATGCTTTACTTCCATTATACACAGCCATAATTGCATTTACTAATCATACATCTACACCATACTTTCAGAACATTCCATAACATACTCTTATTCACCCAATCATACGCTTTCTCCAGTTCAACGAATGCATGATTAACATTCTTCCTTACTGAGGTGACCTGGTGGTCTAGGGGTAAGGTGTCGAACTTCTGTGCTGGTGGTCCGGGGTTCAACCCTAGGTCCTGGCACAGATTTATCTGATTTCCAAACCCTTCCTTCATCTTTGACAAAACATGTATTAATCACAACTTGTGAATGTGAGGAATACCAGGCCTCCACCTTGGTTCGGATTCCACGTTATACTGTAGGTCCTCCATTTCATCTCACAACCACCCTAGCATTACACATTAGCTTAAGTGCGAATAACCCGAACGGATAATAAGACGCGGTGCTAATAATAATAATCTTCCTTACTGCCATACATTTCTCAATCACTTGTCGCAATGAAAATATTTGGTCCATGCAACCTTTAACCGGCATGGAACCACATTGTACACCCCAAATCTTGTCTTAAGTTTTTTCACACACCCTCTCAATTTAAGACACTCCCAAAAACTTTGCCTGGAATACTCAACAAACTAATTGCCCTATACTTCTTACATCGCCAATTACTGCATTTGTACAAAGTTAACAATGACACATTCTTCTAGTCAATAGGAACATTCGAAATTCCAGCACACACATTGAATAACTCACACAATCTAGTAAGTAGTACCATGCCTCCACACTTAAGCATTTCAATGTGATCACATCTACACACGCAGCTTTGTCATTGTTTAAATTTCCTCTAGATTCGAAACAACTTAAATGTTCTTTATGTTGAAATTCCTTAAAGGTTATCTGAATTTTACACCCTTTTCATATCTACTTGTCTGTCTCACTACCAAAAAACTGAAGCTGCAACCCCCTCCACATTTTCACACCCCAAACCAAAATATGGTGAGAATTTATCTTTATCCTTCTCTAAATCTTACTAGCTCTCTCACTTGCTTAACTTAACAAATAACTATTGATACTAGAGCACAATGAATCACCCGTCTCCCAACTTCTTTTTTCCTCCTAAAGTGTTAAAATTATCTCCCCCCAAAGAGCTTTCTACAGAGTAAAAAAAAGGCTGTACACCAAAGAGATTAACAGTGATGAGTCAGAAGATCCTGCTGGAACACAAAGCGTGCTGTTTCCCACCCGAAACTTTATGGGAAATAGCCAATACCACCCTACTCACAGGAATGCATACATTCCCGACCTTTTCCCGAGAAATCGGGATCTCACCCCCCCCTCCTGAATGTAAAGGCTGAAAAGAGTATTATAGGTGGAGACTGAGCTTGGTAAAACTCATAGAGCAGAAATATTGCACTGATTGGATGTATCACTAACGAGCTCCATGGTTATTTCTGTTAAGGATGGAGGCTTTCCCAGACCTTGCAGCAGTCATAAGTAGACTTCATCCACATGTCCCTTAATACCATGTGGGGAGGGAGGGAATGTACTTACACCAGGGGATAGGGAGGTGAGGTGAAATTTCGACACAATTACTATGGATTTATGTTAGCTAGTTAGATTAACTCCGTTGTTAAAAAATTATGATCCAAAGGTTCAATACATTAAAAGATGCCTATGAAAACACAGAAAGTGAGTAAAAAATATTTTTAAAAAACCAGCTGATAAATTGATAAATACATGAGGGAATCTACACGTGGAAAAAGTAGGTTTTAAGGTGCTGATCCCCCACAATCCCGCACTCGTGCTGCACTGTGTCACAAAAGGTTTCTTCCAGTGTTTTCTAATTAATGAACATGCACAAAGTGTTCATGTACCCAAGCAGAAAGTGCATGAACTAGTAAGAACATTATGTGCACACTCATCAATCTGGTGGATACAATGACTTTGTATGCACACAATGTTCACAATGTTCCAGTTTAGATTCTGCCAGCGGAGCGAAAACATTGTGTACGCTGTCTTTGTTTGTTGAAGTATATTTTTCTAAACATTTCTAATAGAGTGGACCAATGAAAAGATTATTAATTTAAAAAAAAAATAGAAATTCAAACTGTAATATGGGATCCATCTGATACAAATTACAAAAATCGCAATAAAAAACATGACGCAAATCAAGAGTTAAGTGAAAAGTTTGACTGTGATAGAACAGAAATACAGAGGAAATGGAAAATAATTTTAGTGCGATGCAGATGGGAAAAGCAAAGAATAAACTCATCCAACTTCAGTCGCTTTAGCTTCTGATGTATACCAGCCAAAGTGGTTTGTAATTCAAAACTTGCATTTTTTTTACTGATGTGCCCAATGAAAGTATTAATTCATTAGATGACAGAGAGGAACAGGTGAGTTTTTAGTGATATTTATTCAGGGTGTCTACTGAACCTGTTAATCGTATGTGATTCATTACCAAAATATAATACATTTTATGTCTAGTTATCCTTAAAGCAGGGATGTGGCCTGGAAAAAAAAACAAATACGAGATATCAGCAATTGGTTGACCCACCTCATGGAGGGAAGTTTACTTGGTGAAAGATATTTAGTGGGCAGTTTAAATTATGTAATTCAATTTCAAAATAACTTTTTAAGTGTGCTGCATGCCAGGAATAATCAAGTTTATTTAGCATCTATAAAATATAATTATATAAATAGGCAACATATTTCACTTTTTAAATTTGTCGAGTTAAATCATATAAGCTATAATAATTATTTATCTGCTTCATTCAATTATTTTCATTTAGAATAGATTAAAAATTATTAGAGGACTTTACCTTCAATTATAAAGTGTGTGTAAAATTGTTTATTAAATCCCTAGTTAATTTGGAGACTGGAAAATTTTCCGGAAAACCCACATCACTGATTTGAAGTTGTTGATTTTTATAAAGTAGGATGATAGCCTAATTTCTAATTAAAATAAACCAACTCAATTATACACATAATGTTTACAAAAAACAAACAAAAGAAAACCTTTACTTAATACAAGTAGTAAATCTGAATCATTTATATAAAAAATAGCAGCACGAGTAGTTAATTCATGCTAAAGAAGCTTGCCATAATAGTATTCCAATGTTTGTTTTAAAATATTCTGCGAATTCTTCCATTTTCCTTAGCATCGGCTCCTAATCTACGACTTACCTTTGTTAATGGATATAAATTTGCAATAGGGGTGTTTTCTTCTCTCCATGTTCCTGTAGTGACAAAATGAGTAAACTAGGTTTCCGTAATCAAATGTGCCGTGTGGACAGTAAAGTCGCAATGAAGTGTTAGATTTTCTCAAATAATGATGTAGATAAATGCACGCCAACATTATAACTTCAGCTTTTTCAAGATTTGGTAACATTGGTTTTATTAAAACCCAAAATACAGAAGACATCATTCCGAATGCATTTTCAAATATTCTCCTCGCTCTGCTTAGCCGATAATTGAAAACTTTTTTTGTTCCTATATCGTGTTTTCCAGCAAACGGTTTCATAACATTCACATCTAATGCAAAAGCATCATCAGCAATAATCACATGCGGTATTGGTTTATTTCTTCCGGGTAAATTGCATGGTAGTGGTAACTTAACTTTTCCTGTTGCAGTTTACTTTACAAAGTAGTATTTTTTTTAAATACTACCGTCCGAAATTCTTCCTTTACACCCAACATCTACATACGTGAACACATAGTTGGCGTCAACCAATGCAAAAAGTACAATGCTGAACTGTGATTTATAATTGAAATAGTCACTGCCAGTATTGCGCAGTGATTGAATAAGACTGTTTCCCATCCATCACTCCCAAGCAATGAGGGAAATTTCATAAGTAGTTGAAATTGCGCTCCACTTTCATCCATTCCTCTTGAGTTGTAGGTAACTGAAACAATTTATTTATTTCCCAGCTAACACAAATGCAAGAACATGAACCAGCCCAAGAAAATGAACCAGTATCACAAGAATCCCAAGATAAATGATAATATAACAAAACCATTTAAGTGTCCTAATGGTAAAATAGTGACATGGGAATGGTAGCGACCCTATGGTTTCAGAAGCCTTTGCAGTCATGCAACATAGGAGGCAAAAAGTACAAGAAAGAAATGATGTTGATTTTTTTATGTTGGTGTCGCTGCCAAATTATGTAAAATTAAAAATGAACATATTAAACTTTTAGTGCAAAAAGATATAGACAATTTGTCGTATGAGGAACTTCTTGGAACTGGCAAATATAGTAATAATACCCTGATGCCGTCACTGTATTCAAGGAGCCAAAATTTTTTTCTTGTTCTACAAGTTCTCCTGATTCTAACCTGACAGTAAACACAAACAAGAGCAACTGGATGGTCAAATCAACGCCACAAAATATCAGGTAAAATCACAATTTGACTACTCAATCTTGTTTATTACTTGTAATTTTTGTATTTTCTAGAGCAGAATAAAAAAAAACTAACCAAAACGGCCCCCTCAATTAACATGTTGGTGAAGCACAAATAATCTGCAACTTTTGTGCATGCACATTGTTCACAAACAGTGACTCAAACTTTATGTTGTTTGGTGTAGACAATCAATGTTCACAACCATTGAGGCTCATTGTGCTGCACAATTGTTCATGCACAAACGTGCGCCGCACAGAAATGCAGTGGATCAGTACCTTTGGAGGCCCACATAAAATGGTGACAACACAAACACAAATAACACTTTATCAATCTCCCTTATTGTTTAGTAGAGGAAAAAAAACAAAAAACAAAAAGAAAACTGAAATATTATATTACAGTGAAACTTGTTAGACTGGCAATAATTTTTCCCTAAAGGAGCTTTCTTCTTTTGTAACGATTAATTTTGAAAGTTATCTATTTTTTCACATATAACAATCAATAACTGTTTTAAATGATAACAAAAGTCAAGTTATTTATTATTCTTACATAAAATAAATCCATTCACAATAGTGTACATTTAGTTTTCTTTCATGATACAAATATAAAAACACAAATGAAACAATTGATAAATGACAAGACCAAGAATTTATTTTAAACTTTGACACAAAGTAAGTTATCTTTGATCGCCAACAAATATTACAATAAAACACACCAATTGTATAACATTTACATAACCCAACTAAAAGAGATGACAAGTTTTACTTTCACCTTCAAGTTCAGATCATTCAAATAACAAATTGTATAAAATCTTAAGTTACATAGACTTGAGTGTAAATGGGGCGAGTGTAGACATCTCGCTAAGTCCTGGATCCCGGCGGCGTCCCTGAGCTCAAATCATACTGACCCTTGTTACGTAGTAAGTATGCAGCCAGGTAGCTGATTGGATCAGGGGGTCTAGAAAAATAAATACATTTTGTTATGAGAGTTGGACATTTCAAGTGAGAAAAGGAACAGATATGCTCTTTATTCAGGGCCATGAGAGGGGATGTTCGGCAATTGGGAAGAAAATAAAATAACATCAAAGAGAAACGTTTCATTTATAAATAAGACAGTGGCAGGATGGACTAGCTTAAGAGAAGAGAATCAAGGACAATATAGCCAAACTTAAAGATGACACTATAAGGGCAGGAATCACTCTGAGCCTATAATCGAGAGTTCACCATCATCATCATCATCGTCATCGTCATCGTCATCGTCATCGTCATCGTCATCGTCATCGTCATCGTCATCGTCATCGTCATCAACAACAACTGTTTCCAGCATGTGGCCGGATCAGTTTAGTAAAATGCCTCTATCTTCCTCTGTCCTTCCAACATTCTTACTGCCTTAAGCGTTTTCATTCCTCTCCTCTCAACTTGCACACTTTCTGTTTTATCTGATCCTACCATCTCTTTTTTGGTCTACTTTAGAGTCTTTTCCCTAAATATTTCATCTCTATCCTTCTATTTGGTAATCACAAGCCAAAGGCTGGAAACAATTTATGATAGTGATGATTATTATTAGTAGATCTCGATTATAACTTTTTTACATCCATTACTGTTTCCAGCCTATGGCCTTGGTCAATTTTTTTTATACAAGCCATATATTTTTCCACTACCGCCTTGTTAGCCCTTTCGTAGCTTCATATGCCTTCAAATCTATCTTAAGACTAGGACAGGCACAACCTCCAGTTCCCAGCCGTTAATTTATAATATTAAAGGTAAACCCATATTTTTATCAATGATAAATTTTCAGCCGTGCCAGGAATCGATCTCGGGACCCTTAGCTCAGTAGGCAGACACGCTAACTACTGAGCTAACGTGTTGAATTATTGATTATAATAATTTCTAAGATATGTAATTTGACCTTCATCTTTATAGCGTGGTCAAGACCAGCTCTAATGGCCTTGTCAATTTGAATTTTCTTAGGGCTAGGTTCTATCTAAGATGTTAAGAGGCCTACTTAAACATCAGAATTTGAGATTTCTAGATAGAGATCTTATGATGTATCTTAATTTTGATAAAGTTTAAACAATCAATAATTTGGTGCTAGTTACAATTTTGACAAGCGTAGAGCAGGTGAGTGACACATCTAAACCCTCGTTCTGGCTACATCCTTGAATGAGCTTATTAAATCAATATTACCGTATCTACCCGAATTCAAGACAACCCCAAGTTTTTCAATGGTTCTGGATTGATTTTTTTTAAATGGTATTTATTTCATCATGAATGAAGAAAGTAATAATTATGGTAGACCTATTTTGTAATGTTAACAAATGTTTTTTTATTTACAAAACAAAACACCTATGTTAACTTAAAATCTAATTAGAGTTTCAAAATTGCTAAGGAATTTTTTTTTGTTGCAAATATTGCTTTTGCATAAGAAGGTTAACTTTGAAAAAGTTTCATAAAAACAATGAAAAGTTAATTTTTACTATAACAAATGATAATCTTTAATGAAAATCCAAGTCTCATACATACTCTACTCACCCTAAATACGAACATTGGACTCGATTATTGACACGCTAGCTTCTAAAATGTGACACTTTCACTTTCACTATGATATAACATAAAAGAAAATATAAAGTTGAGAGATATAGGAAGAAATCAAAGGACAAATATACAACAAACTGTGGCTTTTATAAAGAAAAGATAAACACATTTCACATATTACAAAAAATCTAAACAATAAACATGTCTGCTATGAATTATCGTAAGTCAGCCGCCATGACAGCCAAGCATAAAAAATGTGTGATAATTAAACAAGCATCTTTATTCTTATTTCAAAACTGATGATCTAGGAACATCTAATCAAAGATATAATTTACTTGATATTATTCAAAAGTTAGATATTTTGTGGAGTTTCACGAATTTAAACTCAAGTTCGGCATCGCTAAAATTGTCTAGTAAACTCTATGTAATTTTGATTATTTGTTTAAAATCGATTCAAGTTTTCTCATCATGTATTACTTGACAAGCGCTAGCTATGTTGGCAAAGTTTTAAGACTTAAATACGAGACAATTTGATAGTTCATTATTTGTTTTTAAATCTATTTTGATTATTGTGAATGGCTGAATTTTGAATATCGTAGTGAAGTAATTGGAAAGTAATATAAAACAGCACAACGAAATAAAATTCAACTTGATAATGCCCATCACTTGCCCCAACCCATTTGAGAAGTTAACCCATGTTAATTACTAAAGAGTGGTATCAAGATTTTTAGCGTATATTATCGATTATCGTATCGGGCCACAACTAGGTAGTTATTTTTAATGATAACCTAAAAAAATAGCCTAAAAATCCATGAAAATAACCAAATATTCTGTGATCTGTGTTATACCTTTAAAATCTGTGAAAATTGATAAAATCTCTAAAAATGGCAGCCCTGCAGTATTGTATTAATATTAAATAAATATGTAAAATGTTACCTTTTGATGCAAGCCTAATCCATTCCTTAGTCTGCGATTTTAAGACGACCCTTAGATTGTGAAGCTACAAATTTGGGGAAAAAGCTTGTCTTAGATTCGGATTGATTTAATAAGAAATTGGTTAAAAATGTAAACTAAGTAACATAAGATAGATCTAGTTACTAATTTAAAAAAAAACTTCTTACTATAGCCACCGGCTGTTAGTTTATCAATGTGAAATGGTAAACCCACATTTCACTAATGGATTTTTTTTTTGCCATGCCAAGAATCAAACCCAGGACTCTTAGTTCAGTAGAAAGATACGATACTGAGTGAGCTATAAGGTGTCTGACGATTATTAAGTGATCTCACTATAGTGAAAGATGCAGGTAAGATAAAAGGAACTAGCACAAAGGCTGTAGCCAGGCCAATATTTCAGGGGAGGTTTTGCCGTAGGAAAAGATAAACTATGAATATTAAATGCCTTTAGAAACTTACATAGTATCTGTGCATGCCCACATGCACCCACACACACACACACACACACACACCCCAATACTTCCTATTTTCTTTGCCAATAATTTGTCATAAAGGCTACACAGCTTTGTTGACCCGACTAATGAACACAATCACAAACTATTTTTAGAAATCTACTTTAAAATTTGAAAGGTGCCGACAAACAAAAACCCTGAATTTTCTTATTGTTTTGTTTAAACTGTAAAAGGGCCATTTTTTATGGTCAAATTTCACGGGAGTTGAGGAGGAGTTGAACCCTCAAATCACCCCAGTTAAACTTTGGACTGCACCAGCATATGGCTGAAAAGAGGATGGAAAACAACTCTATGGGAAAATATACCTTAACAGAGTTGTAATTAAATGAGGTTTGGTCTGTGAGTTCATGCCTGCCGGTATGGGAAGAAACTTTCAATCTATGCTTAAGCTCTCTATGTTTAAAGTTAGAACCAATCCCACTGATGTAGTTAGCAGAGATATACCTCTCCTTGGCGAGTGTGGAGAGTGCATGTAGCAAGATGGGGACAACTGTCTGATCTAAATACTGCCGTGTTGGAAGAGACTGCAATTCCACCCGAGACTTCTTGCTTGGAGCTTCACCCAGTTCTGACTCCTTTTCCGCTGAAATCACTTTCTGAAGAAAATAAAAACAAGGAGATGGGTTAATTGAAAGAGGGAACATATTCATTAGTATCAGCAATAGTATTTCTATACTTTTAAGCTATATTAATAGTATGTGTGTGCACTGGTTCTCACATGTGTGCGGACATGCTTCATTTGAATCATTTTCAATTAAGCCTATCTATTAATAGTTATCCCCGTTTCATCGTCAAATTCCCTGATTTTTTCTTAGCTTTCAAATACCCTGGCTTCCAGATTTGTGGCCAACCTGCATTACTAATCCATACAAACACGTAAGCTACTTAACTTCATTAATTAAATAGAAAAGTTATATTTGTTATGATTTTAGCTGCATCTAGATATCCTATTCTTTAGATTGAATGACACCTAGACACGGGAATCGAACCCGGAACGTTTGGCTTAGTAAGCCAATGCTCTAACCACTGAGCTAACCAGGAGTCATTCTTAAATCCTATTTTAAGGCAAAGTCTGTGATGGACATAAAATTGTCAAGAGACATATGAGTGATCAATTAATATCATGAACTATCAGATAACCTAATGTGACCATCTTCAACTTGAGAGGGCTTCATGCTGATAGAAGTATAACGACAAATGTACATATCATGATAACTTAAATAGCCAAGTTATGAAACTGTAAAGCTGTAAACCACTTACATGAGCTGCATCAGATATTCCATTGGTTTGATTTAGTTGAGGTTCTGGTCCGTCCTCGGCTACTGGTTGATCTACTAAAATAAATAAAAAAGTTTGTCAACAGGAAATCCTTAAAATATATTGAAACAGTAAATGTTGACTTACAGTTCAATTATCCTAAAGCAAAGTTTTTTAAATAATTTTTTTCTTGTGACACGGGATGAACAGTGTTTCACATTTTGACCAGTAACTACTTGTGATGTTATATATTAAATGAATTAATTTTTTATAAAAATACTATAATGTTTGCTACTATTTTGTTTCTACAAAATTTATTGCCCATTTTATATAGGGCTAATCACCCGCTAATCCATAACCTGCAAAAATTTAAAAATATATATATAGGATGAGAAAGAGGAATTTTCAAGAAAATGTGAGTCTGGAGATAGGACTGCAAAATCACAATGTGTAAAATCCCACCTACCCAGTGCCTGTTATGAGGGTTCAAACCAAATCCTAAACTCCTGGATCAGAGAGCTGAGAATACCAGTAAAACTCGCCAATGTTGAACCAAATATCTGTTTTGTAATTTTAAAAACAATTGCATTTCAGCTAATATGTACTTCTAACCATGATTTGCACTAGGGCCTAATAGATTTTCAACTATTTTAAGCTACAGTGACGAACTCGATGGTCTTGGGGTAAAGTGCTCACATGAGGACCCAATATTTGTGGGTTCAAACTCAGCCAGGGTTGACAGATTTTTCGCGAGCGATAAAAATTCTATAGCACAACTTCCCTAGGAGGGTAAGTAAAGTTGTTGGTACCATGATGATTGTGGCATGAAAAACAACACTGGAAGGTATGTGAAAATACCTTTCCCGGCAAAATCGTTTGGCCCTTTCACTCTCGCTCATAGAAACTCTTGTGTGCTTATATAATGTCAGTTCAGAAAGTGCACATTAAATGCCTCAATTGAATGAAAAATAAACTACAATGACTCCATACCAACAGCCTCTAGGCCTACTGATATTTGAACCAAATTACTTTAATAGCTTATATTTGCCAAGTTTCTTTTAATAATAAAATGTAGGCTCTATATGGCTATTTTCCTTCCTAGGCCTACTCTAAATTTAATCGGTTTTCTTAAATTTTGCACCCGCGCATTTTATTTTTGGTGATTTTTTGGAAAGTCTCAAAGCTCATGTTTACATCACTTAAAATAATGGATTTGTTCTTTTAACTGCCCCTCCCTTGTAGGAAATAGTAATAAGTGGTCTTAAAAATTTATTATAAAATAATAGGGTTTTCTTATCTAGTATTGTATTGGGTTTTTAATATAATCTCTAATTAATTTTCTAAATGTCTGTCAAACTTAAATAGACAAGTAAAATATTTAAAAATGAATAGTTTATCAATAAAACGTAGTTTAGAAATTGTAATTGTATATTAGTATGCTGTAAAATAAAGAAGCGAAGTAATTGTACTCCAATAAACTCACCGTTGTTGGAAGCCATGTTTATAAAAAATATATATTATATATAAATAGACAAGGATGCCAACTTAAATTAAGGAATTTTCTTAAAGCAACTCACAGTTCTAAACAAATATTTCTCAGAGCTTATTTTATATTTTTAAAATTACAATGAAATGGTAATATCACAGCTCTTTGTTTAAGACTTCATCGTGCATGATGCATAAAGCTACTATCACACGACACTTGCTTGTACTAGAAATCAAGTGTGCTAGCTAATGCCTAGATATCTGTATACTAGCTAGTACAATAGCAACGGGACTAGAGAGAGAGAGAGAGAGAGTTTATTATTATAAATTAATTAATACAATACAAATTACAGATTATTACAATTTACATTTTAATTTCAAGTTTAGAGATATTCATTATCATTACTATTCTAGAGGCATTACAGAAAAACTGGTTGATGCACCTCTTGATGTGCGTATAGAATATAGAGCTGAAGGCGTAAAATTGAAGATAAACAAGTTACAAATATATAAATTACATAACTAATGATAGGCTGTTTCATAAAATAAACTGTTTACTATATACATAAGGTGTTAATCTGACACAATGAATATTTTTATTTGAAGAGTCTTGTTACATCTAGACTAAAGTATTTTTATAACTAGATGATAGTATCAAACAAATTGTGTAGTCAAGTATTACAAAATCATCAACGTATTCACACGCTGCTAGTTTGGTACTAGGTTCTAGTGCAAAATGCAAATATTTATGGAACGTCAGAGATTCATTTTGGGTGCAACAGCTGCATTCATTATTAATAATGATAGTGAAAACTATGAGAGGGAGCGTAGGAAAAGAATATGGACACGGGACTGGCTGGAAAGACGAAATAATTGTCGTGGGATGCTAAAGATAATACATTCGGAGGTTAGTTAGAATAAATTCAGGGTGGCATTAACGTTTAGTAGTATCTCCCTAAATTTGTATTCATTTATTTACGATGTGGTCAAAGGCCCATGGGTGTCCAAGTACAGTATCCTTGATACATAAATGTTCTTTTTTAAGCCTGCAACCACTTTATATTCTAAAAAAAACCCACCCAAGGTTGACATGCTATCAAGTTTATTTAAATTAAAATTGGGTCTGGAACACAGTTTGTTGTTTTTATATTACATGTTTTTAATTAAATATATATTAAATATATTGTCATATTGTGGCAATTTGGTATTGTATTAGAAAGGATGTTTAGAATAATTTTCTGTCAACAACAAAATCACATCCGATGAGCATGTCGGCACCATTTCTACAATTTTTCCACACACAGTCTCAGCGCGCATTAATTGGTTGAATTACACAAACTAGTGTCGGAACTAGTACGAAAATAGCGCCTGTTCTATCCTCACAACTAATATAGTAGCCAGTACCAAGAGGCAGAACCAGTATAACATCGTTAAAGAATTTCTAACACTTCTGGAATTCACGATAGAGTACATTGATCAAATTTACAATCTAGTTTAAATTTTCACCGACTAAAACTATTTCCAATTCAACAATAAGTTTTATTCACAAAATGATGACCTCGCAATGTGATTCCCTATATTATGTCTTATGTCAGAAATATTCTTACAAAAATATTATCCCATCACCTTCAATAACCTAAAAAATTAGCTAAACATCAAATTATATTGCAGATATGTAGACGATATCCTAATTATTTATGACAATAACCCCAATCTCTCTGATGTATCCACACTAATCAACAACATTCATCCTAATCTTTCTTTCACTATTGAGAACGAAAATAATGGTAGTATCAACTTCTTAGACCTCAATATTTCCAAAAATTTGAACAACAAATTAATTTACAAAATATACAGGAAACCCACCCATACGGATGCTATCAACCCTAATGATTCTAATCATCCCACTTCTCATAAACTCGCTGCCTTCAATAGTCTAGTTCATCGGTTACTAAATATCCCACTCAGTAAATCCAACTACAAAACTGAGCTTAACACAATCAAATTAATAGCCACTAATAATTGTTATTCTCACTCTACCATCTACTAAATCTTAAACAGACAGAAAAACAAACCAAGATCTAATAATTTCTCAACCACCCTTACTAATGATAACCAAAATAGTTCTAATCAAAAGAAGAAATGGGTTAAATTTACTTACACTGGTCCTGAAACTCATCGCATCACAAACATTATCAAAAAGTATTATCCCAACATTGCTTTTTTCCACCAATAAGACAATAAGGAGAAATCTTAGCAACATATATTTAAATAAAAATGATATCTTAATATATATAATTCTTCTGTACGTGTGTATGTCACTGAACTCCTAAACGGCTGGACTGATTTTGATGAAATTTTTTGTGTGCGAGTGGGTCCGTGGATGGTTTAGATTCACAATTGGACCCGGTAGGTGGCGTTGCAATCGGGTTCTAGGCTTTTTTATTTTTCAGGGAATTTTTTGGGGAGGGGGGGATTTTTTAAAAAATTTCATACAAATTTGTAAGCAAGCTTCGCAATTTTTTTCGATACAGCTGATATTTGTAGAGTTGTGGGCGAAATGTCAAAAATGAAAAAATGTTTTATTTTGTATGTTGTCTTGACAAACACTGAATTGTAAATATTTGTGTAACTCACTAATTGGAGTTCATTGTGAATTTGTAATTGTGATGATCACATAGTATTTGTTTTATTATCTAAATCAATTATGCCACCCAAACGAAAAGCCAACGTTCGGGCAGGACAACGTCTGTCGGGTCCGCTAGTATATAATAAAAATGGAATTTATAAACTCACTTGTGAACGCAATAGTATTTACATTGAAAAGACTAGTCGACTGGTTCGTTATAAAGAGCACATTTCTGATTTCAAACAAAATAAATGTATGCATGTCAGTTATACATTTAAATCAAGAACTTAGATCAATGAAATTAAATAGGCCTATTACCCTGAATATTATCGTAAAGATGCATCTTTACTTTGTGTCCATGTAACACTTTAAGGGAGACATTGTGCATTAGTTTGATGTTTCTTTACATCTCTTCTTTTCACTAATACGCTATCATTATCTCTGCCTACTCACTTTGCGTTTTCCTTTAATGTTCGGTTTGATTTAGCTAATCTTGACTATCAACGCATCGCTTATGCACTATTTCCAACCGCCCTTCTTATTTTCTTCACATCAATAGACATGATTATGTGAATTATACACTAAAGGCTATATGCTAAGGTTAATTATTATAAGTTATATGCGTAAGTAATAAAATTAAAGAATCAAACGCAATAGGCTTCGGATAAATTACACATAAATCCTAATTCGTTCATAAAATTTGCACGCTTGGAACGGGAATTGTGAGAACTAGTTAGCGCTCTATCGTCAAGTTAGGGAGGGGTGTAGGTATTGAGAGCAAACCAGCCATGCGGTGAACGACTCTTTTGAGTGAGTGAGCTTATGTGAGCTTGCTCGCGCCAACGAACTGGTTCGACCCATCACTAGTGTAATGGCGGCGTGACCGACTCGCTTGCGAAGCAAGAGTCGTCCATTTACAGCTCTCGTTCAAGAGTCGTTCAATATGAATGACTCGCTCACGAGCGACTCATCACTAGTGATTAGTCTAAACAACACGTTCGCGTTAGCCGGTTGTGTGCGTGTGAGATAGCCAACCTGAGACGTATACAGAAGAATGGGGCTTTGGTGAGTTTAGACACTATACAGTTTAAGTTGTGGTGGGATATGATTAGAAATAATTTAGTATCCCGTTTTTGAAGTTCGACGCTGTAGCTTATGATAAAACACTACAATTTTATTACATGAAACATACACTTAGTTAATTATAAACTAGGGAGGCTATTTTTCTACTAGAAGCTTGAGCCTAAACAGTTTTCCGACTCAAAAAGTACAATCCTGTGGTATGAAAAGCGGGAAATACGCTAACAAAACAAAATACACAAACCAAACACAAGCAGTTATATTAAATATAAATTTGAAATTTCCCCCTTAGGTCTTAGTATTAAACAAAAATACTAATTAAAGTTTATTATTTTACAAAATATGAACATTCTCCTAAATAAAACCACTATAGTCAAAAAGTAGTTTCTGGCTGGGGTTGGTGACGAAAGTATTTGGAGGGAAGATTGAATGAGCTTTCCTTCCACCAAGAAGTTGACATTTTTAGTGAGTTTAATTAACTAAGATCAATATATTTATCATGATAGAAATAGAAAAATAAAATACATTTTAATATAATTTGTTTTGTAGGTATTTTGTTTGCAATGAGTTAGTTTTGTGAAAATATTATAACTTATTATTTTCAAAATAGCTGTAATTAGTTAAAAATCAAAACAAAATCCGCATTTAAAATAAAATATATTCTTATAAACAAAATTAATATTTTGAAGTCAAACTTTTAGTACCTAGTTAAACACTTTCAGTTGTTAAGATTAATGTTTTATTATATTTGAGTTTTGTAGGATGCAGCCTTTACGACCACCCAAACCAGTAATGTATTTTTATTAATTAGGACAGTGATGCTTATTGTTTAACGATGTAGGTTGGTGGTGATAGAATAGCTTTTATGAACAAGTGAAATATCAATAAAACTTCTTGTCCATTTATCTCTACAACGATCGAATGAAGAATCCCGATTGTCGTGTGACGCATGAGGCATGCTTTAGTTCACGTCAAGGGTCTGAAATAGTTCAGCTGGAGGAACAGTTTTAAATTGAACTATTAGTTCGTGAACTACACATCTCTAGACAGTAGACTGTCTGTTTTAACAATAAAATAAAAACAAATAGTTTAATAGTTTGTATCTTATAAAAAATTGAAAATGTCTACAATTTCTTCCTTACTTTACAATTCTTTATTCAAGAGAACATCGACTTTTGCACTAACAGCTATTTGTGGAGCATTTATTTTTGAAAGATCATTTGAAGTGGGCACACAATATATCTATGAAACTATTAACAAGGGTAAACTTTGGCATCATATAAAAGACAATTATGTTAATGAATGATGGACTAATTTCAGCATAGTATAAAATTAATGGTATTTTATTTTTAAGACTAATTTTACAATTGCCTTGGTAAAATATGTAACTTTGGTTTATGGACAATTTTACAAAATTAACTTAATTTGATCTGCTTAGGTAACATTTCACTTTCATGTATATCATAATATGATACGAACTTGATATGTAATAGTATAGTTTATTAAATGATTCTGTAACACGTCATTCCTTATATTTATTTCCAAGTTCTAGAGATTTAAGTTCACCAAAAGAGGTTGAAATGCGTTAGTGCCATTCACAAGGTTAGGGCTTAAACCCAGGGCCTATGAGAGGGGGCTGCATGGGGTACATCATACCAGAGACCCAAAAGGGACTTTATAGTTACCTGGGATCTCGGAGAATGTTTGCATTTATTGAATATTTAACATTCACATTTCTACTTAATATACTATTACATACTAAATTATTGGTATAGGTATCATAATTTATATTTTTTCCTTATTTTAGATCTAAAAATGTATATCCGTTTTTGTCTTATTTCTTTTTATTAGACATGACTAGCGGAAAAATGGAAGGGGGAAAGGGGTAAGCTGAAAAACTTTGTACCCTCTGACAAAATTCCTATCAAAGGCCCTGCTTACACCAATTCAAATCATTCTTGTGTATGATACATGATACAACACCTCATAAAATGTGACATCTATTTGCGGGGCCTAAATGTGCCTAATTTACACCTTTATAGCAAAAAAATCTTTTGAGGTCATGTCTTTTCACTTTTTAGCATTTTAGTAAGACTTTTTGGTTATTTTTTATTTTCCATGTTTCCTGCTTATCTAATACATCCAAGGTTTGTGACACCACTAGAGAGCGAACCAATTTAGATTTTGTTGCATTCGTGAATTCCTAGGCTAGATTGTGCTCTTTTTTATAAAGTTATACCAGAAGTGAGGTTAGATTATGCCATGTGTGGGTGCATCACAGTGTTACATAACACATCTTATGCTTGAATTCTAATGTTGAAAAAAATATTATTATTTATGTTTTCACCATTAATATTTACATAGGCTACTTACAATTCTGAGTAGTATTAAATAATAGCTCCTCTTTTAGGTGTGGCATACTCTTGTCTAGCATTTGCAAGTTGATCGCTTTTAGCAGATTCCAGATGGACATCACACACTCACCTGTCATATGCCAGTCCTGAAAATTTCATCAGGAGAAGCATGCACAGTCACGTGCATGAGCATTTCACACCTGGCAAAAGCTTGGAAGCTTGTCTCGCACAAGATTCCTGCGAGAAAGAGTGGCTGGCATTTGTGATATATGTGTATGGAAGTATTATTCGTTACCTTGAGCTAGCACCTGAGAGGATTGACTGAAATTTGCAAACTGAAAACGCTGGACAAGTGAGCAGTCTCACTCAGTGTCACTAAAGCTTCCCTAAGAAATAATGATATTCTCTCTAGCCCGCTGTCTTATAAGCACACCAAAAATAATAGTTTCTACTTTATTTCATGCCGTGTTCAGTTTTACTGAGTGTTGTAATACTTTTTTTGTTAGTGAGTTGTACTTTTTTCAGGGTGAAAGACAATTAGTAATGAATTATTGATTGGTATCTACTTACATAAACTTCCCTCTCCAGGCAAAACCTGACTTTGACCTGGCGACAGTAATATTGTTGTGGTTTGTATTTTATAGCTTTAAAGAAAAGTTGATTTTTTTTACTTAAAGTTTGTTAAAAATCAAAGACATTACTTATTGATATTAGCCTACAAAAAGCATGTTTTTCTTTAAAAAAGATCTATTTGTATTCAATGAATACTATCAAAGACCACATGGTGTAAGGCAATACTCTCACAAAAGTTTAGAATGCTAGTGACGGGGAGATTGGGATTCAAATCTCGCCCGCTAAGGTGAGTTTTTCCTAAATGGTTTTCAATTCTTCCTCCACACAAATAATACACTTACTCTAAATTCTACCTTCCTATCTACAACACATTAGCGTAATTAGTACATATGTGTACAACCCAAACTAAATAGTAACAAAAAAACACAACTATCGATGCACTATTAATTTTATAGTCTAAGATTTCGTATTAAAAACATCAAACTGCTAGAATAAAATTACCGGATCTACTTTACGTGTTAATAAGTCATGTCAGGTTATTTGCAGTTGCCACTTTTGAAAGCTATCGAAAGGGCCTACCTATAAAATAATGTTAATGTTATCAATTTAAAAAATGTATTTGTATTTTATAATAAAATGCTCCTCCTAAGAAAATTGGAGTCTAGGCAAATTTACATGATCAACTTAAGTAGGGAGGAAATATGTTATTCCATTGCTATTATTGTCACCTCAACACATTACATGCTTCAATCCTAATTCTATAAAACATTAAAAAAATTAAGTCCATCGATTAAGGTTAAACAATAATAACCAGTTTATTTTAAATGTCTTGGGTATAAAAAGGGGATAGTAGGCTACCATTCATATAGAGCATATAAAAAATATTTTCTTTGTTTTATTATAATGCATCTCTATTTTACTAAAATATATTACACACCTGCAAAGATGGCGAAAAAAATAATGGAACCTACTAATAATAATAAAGTTTAAAAAATTTGTATAAACTATACACAACTAAAATAAAATTCACCAAAATCACACAGGAATATAAAAGCAAACTTGATATTTTGCTCTATGTCTCATAAGTGACTGTGTATGTCATCCCTAAAATAATATCATGTGAGATTTAAAATTGTATAGACCCTACTTTATCAATATCGATAAAATTTGTAATTTACTTGCATGTGGTTAAGAACCATAATGGTTTGTTTTAAAAATGATGCCATCTCATATAACTTGTAAGGTTTGAGTTATTGTATGATTGATGATGTTGTGTCATATCATTAGAGGATGTGCAAACATTTTCTACAATATAAAAAAAAGTAATTCAGTTGCAAAAGTTGAGTATGTTAACAAGCACGCACACACACAAAAGAAGAGATAAATGTGGTTGTCGTAGACATTTTTTATAGCCTTATTAAAATAATAAATTTTATTTGGGAAATTGTTTTCTGTGTGCCTGTCCTCAAACTCAGAATGGCGCATTCCAAGCCATTTTAAACATTATGGCTTACCAATATCCTGTTTCCAAGGCAGTAATTATTTTTTGTTTAAAATAGGCCTATATATCTATTACTAATCAATTTCCCATTTTAATCCATTTGTAAAAATAAAATAAAAATAAAATATTGATATTTTGGTCCGAAAAAAATATTTTACATGCTATATAGGTTATTTTATGAATACTACACCCTTTAAACAAAATATAGCCATATTTCTGATCACATATAAATTTAAGATGAAATAGTAAAAATGGCAGTGTCTGAATAGTCCGTCCAAGGGCTCTTAGAAGACAAGTGTACTTGAAAGTTGCACTGGTGTAGACTTAAAGTGTGGAAGTCATTTGTGATGTCTGAATTATCTTTAAAGTGTGGTGATGTACTCCTTAGAGCACACTTTACAAAAGGGCAGATAAAATGTGCCCCTTACTGTGCACTTATGTTTTTTAAATTTAGCGCCGTGTATTACTACCCGTTCGCGCACTTATAAGTAAAATAGTGTTTTACATTGACTAAATAAACAAACTGCCAGCTCAAACTAATTTGCAGTGTTATTTGTTCATTTACATGTATTAGTTGTCGATTTCTTTCCATGGAGTGAAAATCTCTTTTTAAAGGAAAGTATTTTGGCCCTATTTTGTCTAGAAAGATGTAATCTATAATAAAACTAGAAATACTAATGCTTTATAAACTTAAGATCAATAATTGGAAAATAACCATTTTTTAATACATATATTATGTATTTATAAGTAGGCCTACTATAAATATGCAGCATGTTTTTAAAACATATTATTTGGTACAGTAGCTTTGTGTTTTGCCTGTACCTTATGGCAAGAACTTCACAATCAAGTTTCTTCTCTATAAGTTTTAATATTGTTGTGAAATATTTAAAATGACTCCAAACAATAATTATATTCATGTAGTAGATTAATTTCTAAAGTCCTCTTGGCCTGTGTATTAAGGGCCTATGCTTCAAACCAAACTAAGAGTATGGGAGACAAAACACTATCAAAATTCAATCTCTTTGCCATGGAAATGCATGTTTTAGAAATAGCCACTAAGTATCTCTAGCTGTAGGCCTACTGTGCTGTCTGAAAAGTATTTTGCACCCTATGCACTTAAGGGTGCCAGAAATGTGTTTGATTAAAGGTTGCAGTAAAGTGTAGAAGTGTGTAGTGTGAACACTATTTACACACACACAGCCAATAATTATATTATTATTATATATGCAATGAAACCTTTGTTAAAGCCTTAAGCTATGCTGCACATGTCAACTTGTTATTATAAAAGAATTTCAGGAGTGGGTTATTGTAATAACGTTTTTCAACAATGCAATAAGATAGCTAAATACATTATACTATCTGTTCCTGAATAAGTGTGAGCAAGGATGAATCAAACAATTTAAAAAAGAATGTCAGATACTATACTTTCTAATGTGACAAAATATTGGCTTTTAAATACAGTAGTTATTAAAAAGACATGGAATTATAAGTTTTTAATACTGGTACTAGGTTGGTAAGCCTACCTATATTAATTGTCAAAAACATATTCACTAAGCCACAGTAAAAATCCGATTTCGAAGCACAAGTTTTATGAGTCAGAACTTTTCAACTTCTAAATTAAGTATAGCAACTAAACAGCCAAACTTGTACCGTAGTGAGCTAGTGGATCTGTTAATAAGTCATTGATTAATGAGATTTTAAGTAAAGTTACCTATAAAGTCAAACCAACTTTAAATATCCATTGCCACCCTGTCTTGAGACTCGCTATCGTGTTTAGTATTTTGAATGTCATCAATTTCCATTGTATTACTGTCTTGTATTTCTAGAGTAGAAAATGGAATTTGTTTACCCTTATTTCTCTTGTCATTTGGATCTTCCAAATAAGGACCATCTAATGAAAACACAATTCGAAGCCCTTTCTTTTTTACATCCTCCAACTTAAATTTGGACACATCGAAACCTTTATGTTTTTTATTTGCTTCCAAAATAATATTGGTTCCATTGGACTCTAGTTCTTCAAAGTGTGTCTGTACCAGGCTTTTAATATCTTCAGCCGCTTTCAAAACACTTGCAGTCAAATCTTCGGAATCTTCAGTTAAACGTAATCGAACTGTTTGCTTAAACGCATGGCGTTCTTCTTCATATAATTTACTTAAAGCTTTTTTCTCATCGTTGTCTCTAAGACCAAGTTCTTCCTTTCGTGTTACAAAAAGTAGTTTGTTTACAGCACGGTCAACTCTATCTTCCAAATTCATGTTCGATATTACCAATTAAAAAAATAAGCATTACTTTTGTATTGATAAATACCACATTTGTAATCATAGATAACGAAAATGATAATACTACATTGCTGCGGCAAAAACAAAAACTTTGTTTTAGTTTAAATACTTTCTAGGTTCATCTATGAAATAATCACTTTTATACAAATAGCCAGCGTTTATAATGGCAATTACATTTTAAACAAATGTGTAAAATGTTTACTATTCGTTAGTAGACTCATACAGAAAACTATACTGAAACGGCAAAAAAACAAAACTTTATAGTTTAGTTTAAATACTGTTTAAGTTCATCCATAAATTTATCGCTATTATGAACTTGGCCAGCATTGTAATGGCAACTACATTTTATGCTGGGTTTATATTATCGCATAACGAATAGTGAATAGTTATTAACGGAGTGAAACAATTCAACAAAAGCATAACCAGCTTTGATGATAAGCTCAGTACACTATCCTTGGGACTCTCATGCATAAAGAGGCCCATATATGCAAATGAATGCCTAACTCATCAAAATAAGATTCTCTTTGGACAAGCCAAAGAATCCATTGATTTCTATTATATGACTGGATGGACATACACATACACATTTCCAAGGACAAAAGCGTGACGCTCAAGTTTATCGTCTGCTACACTGTGGGGGGACAGATTTAACGGTTTCTTTCAATGTTCTTATGCGAAAATGTGTCTGTTGAATAAAAGTGTTTTTGTTTGAAAATAGTGAAGTATTATATCACACTTTCCTGAAGAAACATTTACATCCAAGGATATACAATTCAGTTTTACAGGTAATACTGTACAAATACGAATAAAATCTTTAACATATTTAAATATGTAGCTATCATCGATGTTGTTTACAGTCTGCCAAGACTACATTTATATTTAAAGTTGGTTACTAGCTGGTATTTTGGTCTCAGAAACCATAGGCTATTATATTGAAAGTTCGATAAATATAATGAACAAGTTATCTTAAAACTTGATTATATTTATTTGAATTACAGACTTTGTGTAGTTGCCATACATTCAACCTATCACTTAGGTTATATGCTTGTAGAAAGTATTATTATATTACAATTTTTTTAAGTTGGCTCATATCTTTTATATTGCTTTCAGAAACCATATTACGTTGAAGGTTCAATAACTATAATGAAATAAGTTAGCTAAAACTGTATTACATTTGTTTGAATGACATACTTTGTGTAGAAGTCTTACGTTCAAATGATACTTTAGGTTGGTTATAGGCTTATAGGAAGTACGGTATCTACTAAACCCCGAATTTAGTAATAATCCCAACCTGTAAGGCTTTATTTCTTACCAGAATACTATCATATATATATTTTGGTAGGATTAACGTCATTTAGAACGGAAGTAAAAGTTTCCTTCTGGAAGGTCTTTTATCCTAACTAAACACAACTATAGGGTAGGCTTCTGGTATGAAATAAAGCCTTACACGCGAGCTTCCTTCAAAAACCATCGTATATATTAGGCTACATCAAATTATTCAAAGAAAAAACTAACCAGTTTCGAACTTTGATATGCTCTTCAAAGCTTTTACTAACATATTTATTTCTTTTGACTAATCAGACATTTAGGTATCTCATATTCAATCAAATTAATGAACGATGTCAAAACGTCACATTGCCTTTTATGGGTGTAAGAGAGAAAGAGATACCCGAAAGTTTCTCTCACTTATACAATGATATGCAGACAACAGCTCGAAAATTTCAGCCACAGATGTCCATCCAGTTATATTATATAGATCAATGAAAGAATCACTTACGAAGATAGGTTTCAAATTTATGTGGATCAGAGCGGGGAAAACATATTCAAGGTTTAATGAGAATGGAAGAGTCCATCATATCAAGTCCAACACTGATATAAAGAAGATTTTAACATCAACAAATGTAAACGATTGTGATCATAACATTGAACAATACAAGAGACAACAAAGCAGCTACTCCAAGTAAAAGGGACAGTAATATGAAGAAAATGAGCAGCAAAGAAAAAGTTTTAGTTTCAATGATTCTAAATGGTTAAAGTAGGCCTAGCAGGAAAAAAAGTGACTTACAATGTGTTTTGTTTATTTGTCTTTGTTTTGGTTATATGTCTACTATTTTTAGAACATTCAATTCATTGTTAAAGTTATTCTATTATATGCAGGTGGTTATTCATTTGTCTCCGTATTAGGAATACTAGCTTTCAAAGTGATAAATTCATTGTTAAAGTTATTCTATTCTATTCTAGTGAGTAAAGTAAGCCAATCATGGAGGAAGGTGACTCTAGTTTTGTATTGTTCAATTATTTTCATGTTGGGAACACTAGCTTTCAGATCAATCATCTCATTGTTAGAGTTATTATATTCTATTCAGATAGATAGAATGGGCCTAGCATGGGGAAGTTTGACTTGCAAATTATCTTGTTTGTTTGTCTCCGTTTTAGATGGATATGTAGGCCTATATAAACAAGAAGTATAAAATTCTTTTTCATTTATTTTATTTCACTATAAAATCCTTTGAAAAATAATATCACATAATTACTAATTTTAATTTCCTTTATGTAATATAGTTAGTAGGCTAATCAATTTGCCTCTCTCTTTAATTTTGTCTATAAAATGTGTACTTTATAAAAACACCTAAACTTGATATATGCAATAATTACAACTTAATAGTCTTTTCTTAATATAATTTAATTTGTTTGAATGATTTTCTTTTTTACATTAACTGTCATGTATAATTTTTATGTCTTGTTATAAATCATTTACTATGTCTTTATCTTGTAAAAATTTACTTTTGAAAAATTAATTGTACTTATATAACTAAATTTCATGTGTACTGTAAGCAACCACTACACTGTATCAAAATAGTCCCAGAAGATGGCCTAGGCTGTCGGGGATAAAAAAATAAATAAAATAGTGCATAGCGCACAGTACACTATTCATAAGAAAAACACAACGGATTATAATGAAACAGTGCATAAGGTCGTACGTAAATAGATTGTCTTTTATTAATAGAAAATGACCCAGCCTCTTTGCACTTCTCGATAAAGTCTTTAAAACTTCTTCACCAAAGGCTTCACTTGAAACATTACGTTAGTAAAAAAATAATCCGAAACTTAAAACTAACCTAATTTATTTAAGTTTTGGCAGTACTATTAGATACAATTTGATTTTTATTTGGTTGATTTTACTATGAATACTATGATAGACCTATTTTTCAGTAACATAATCAAATATGTAATATAAGTTATTTTCTCTATTTTCAATTACTATATTATTTATCAAGTAAATACTTTGTGAGAACTTGATTTATGTAAATGTTTAGTTTTAAATTTATTATTTTATTAAGATTATGTTATTTGCTATGTGAACTAGCCTCGTACAATACCTTCTATGTGTAATTGGTTTAGAATTTATTACAATCCTGCAGAAACAATGAAATAATAATAATAAGCTCAGCAAATTTGTCTTGCATATCTTCTTTAGAGTATTCTTTATGAAAATAATTGTAGTGAGACTGACCTAGATCCTTGATGATGAACCATACCTATATACTTTGCGCACTCTTTTAAAAGCTATTTAGAATTGTGAAACCCCTTACATTTTTTGAAATTTGGATACTCATAGAAGTTATTTGGTTTGATCTCCTTCAGCAAATTTTTGAAAATTGAATGACTCTAAAAGATTTTTCAAGAAAATCTCACAATTGAATCCCCTTATAATTTAGACTATCTATATTCTAAACGAAGTGGTACCCACACATAGTTTGGATGCCCCTAGCAGCTATTTAGATTAATCCTCACCTGATTTTTTTCTTCAAAAATTAGTCTTCCAACAACGAAATTTTAAAATTAGATGCCCTTAGAAGTTATTTGGAATGGTCCTCGCCTGGATTAAAAATACAAACAAACTATATGCCCAAAGAAATTATAGAAATTATTCTTCCCCTAGCACATTTTTGAAAATTGATTGCTTGTAGAAGCTAATTAGAGTGGTCCTCACTTGGATTTATTAGCCGTTTAGAATTATATTTGCATGGATTAAAAAAATAAATTAGATGCCTTTAGGAGCTATTTAGAATGATACTTCCCTGGAGAAGTTTTTAAACGTGAATGCCTATTTAAGTTATTTGAAGTTTGATACAAGACCATCTTTAAACTTCATATTAAAAACTTCTGAAAATTTCGGGAATGGGAACTCGTTCCTCCCTACGCTCATGCTTCTTGCCCTACCCAACGCGTACCTCGCCTATTCAATTCATTTGTGATAGTTGAGAGATAGGTATGGTTTATCTTTACGGATCTTACCCCTGAAGTGTAAAGATGTGCTTTATAGTTTATAGGACATACTTCATACCCATACTCGTAGTTAAGTTTGCATCATAAACCTGGGCGTTGGATACAAGAAATACATGTAAGGCTGAGGGCATGGAATTTAAGTTTTCGAGCAGAATTTTAACTGCTGTCATAAGGGAAAAAAAGAGTTAGAAATGAAGATGTTTGGATAAGAGTTGGCCTGGGGGGTGGAGGGTTACGTGAGATAGTAGAGGAAACAAGGGTGAGTCGATATGGACACGTAAAGAGGATGGAAAAGGAGAGGATCCCAAGAATAGTGACGGAGTTGATGTTTGGAGGGAAAAGAGTTAAAGGGAGACCAAGGAAGAGATGGGAGGAACATATAACAGCAATAATTGTGGGAGTGAGAAGAGAAGAATGGTGGAAGAACAGAGGGACATTGAAGTGTTATACCAAACTGACCCGGACTCAGGCTGGAAACAGTTCATAATGGTGATGATGTTGATGTTGATGATAAGTGATACTAAATTAAAAAAAAATGCTTTTATACAAAAATTGGCTACATGGGACATACTCACTATTCTACATAATCACCTTATTTTAGGGGGAAGATTAAGAGAGGGGTGTATCCATAATATTAGACTAAATTATTTACTCTGGCCTACCTTTTACTGCACTATATAGATCTCTCACATATGAAGCAACAGTGACTTAATGACCAGACGTCATCCACCCATCACACGATTGTCAAGGTTCTGTGGAACTTAAAATTATTGTCAAGGAGATCTTAGACAAAGTTAGTGTTATTATCAGTGATTATTAGACATATGGGGGGGTTTGTCTGAGACACGAATATATGCTGGCTTACCAAGATTAAGACCTTAATAGAAGTTTGCTATCTGACAGGTTGTTGTTGATATTCTACGGAACTTAGAACATTTCCAAAGGTGTCTTGAATTGAGACAGCCCTCATATTGACACGTTCTTAGCACCGAGTTTGTGTAGACAGAAGTTCAACTACCTAGCTATTTTGATGGCTGTTTGCTGGCAGTTCCAACACTTTGCCCCCATGTGAAGTCTAATCAGCGTGAGCCAAATAATTTTGCTATTTTAAACTTTGTGTTTCATTTTTTCTGTATTATGCTTGTGTGCCTTAAAGCTAGGGATGAGCGATTAGTGTTCAAATCGATTATTCCTAATCGATTAATTTTAAAAACTATGAATCGATGCAACGGTAGAATAATACCCGATTAGCAACTAACTATTCGATTATTAATTTAATGTATTAAAAAAAATATAAAAATGGTGCTTTGTACCGCACAGACTTTCTCCCTCTTTTACCTAAAAATTGACTAATTTACTTAAAACTCGTAAGATATGTGAAACACACAGCCTGATACAAAAACAATGTGAAGGGAGGAACATCTTTGTATACCAAAGAGCATAACTTATTAATTTTCAATTTCAAATTTCTACATAACTAATATAAATATTGGTTTATAGCTTGAAAACCATTTGTTTTATTATAATATATTTCAAATAAAAGATTTCTACTTTTAATAGTCCTACATTTTTGCAACGATAATTAATAAGTTGGAAATAATTCTACAATTAAGTGCGTTTATGATAATTCTAAGGAACATTATAAATAACATTGAATATAAAATAAATCTACATTTTTTTAAAACTGGGTTTCTTAAATAACGTTATGCCATAAATGAAAACATTTAGTACTAATTGTAATGCAAGATTAGGGGAAGGGGTTCAGGAGTGGGGTGATGTGTGTACTGCCCAGTGCTATGATATAATATTATTCTATACTTTCAGCGTTGTCAGCAAAACACTTTATGAAAGAGGCCCCTTCTTCTGCTTTAAGGAACATTATAAATAACATTGAATATAAAATAAATCTACATTTTTTAAAAACTGGGTTTCTTAAATAACGTTATGCCATAAATGAAAACATTTAGTACTATGTGTAATGCAAGATTAGGGGAAGGGGTTCAGGAGTGGAGTGATGTGTGTACTGCCCAGTGCTATGATATAATATTATTCTATACTTTCAGCGTTGTCAGAAAAACACTTTATGAAAGAGGCCCCTTCTTCTGCTTTTAGCGCTGCACCACTGTCAGCATTTCACTGTCCTAAGATTGTACACTGTATTGTCTCTGTCTTGCTCCCAACTTTACTCTGAGAGAAGTCAACATCAACACCTCAAGTCAACATTAACACGGCTAGTCAACATCAACACGGCTAGTCAACATCAACACGGCTAGTCAACATTAACAAATATTGTTTCAATGCTTTTGTTTTAGGCATTTAACGTAGCATTTTCTGAAACAACTCATTAAATCATCATAACTTTTAATATGTATATTTTAAGGGATACTTTTACTATGGAAAGCGTAGTTTGGAAATAAATGCAACCGCACTAGCGCGAAGAAAGTGTGAGAAAGCCCTCTTCAGTACACATGACCTAAATTTGAAACTTGACCTCCAGGAAATGCCAATATAGTAGGTATGTTGTGGACCTTACTCCTAATACCATAGGACCATTGGTATAGGTGTATCAGCACATGACTTACAAACTAACTTTACTATAGAACAAACTGCAAACACAACACACATGTACGCATCCGTCAATTCAACATCACGGAGAGGAAAGCTGCTATAATACCTTTAATAATACCAATCAATATGTAATACATATTTATCCACTCCGGAAATTGAACCCGGCAGACCTAGCTCATTAGAATGGGTCATACCTAAGGAGACCAGACGACATTTTAGGCCGATTATTTGATTCGATTATTAAATAATCGTTGGAATGTTAATCTATTAGCTCGATTAATTGCAATACTACTAATCGGTAAAATAATCGATTACTCACATCAAAATAATCGATTATTCGATTATAATCGCCCACCCCTACTTCAAGCCTCTCTCTTGCGCAAATTCTTTGGCGCGATTTCTCTTTGTCTCTCTCTACCTTTATATTTAGATCTAAATATCTCACTATATATATATATTTATACTTCTATCTATAAACACTTAAAAAGCTAGTGAAACACTTGTTTTTACCATAATGACACCATCACTTTACTACATGGAGGCAAGTACTTGTCTTGCATATTTGATTTGAAGATCACTAACTTCTGTGGGTTTTTCAGACTATTCTCAATTATTTTATTTATTTAGCACCGCGTCTTACTACCCGTTCGGGCTATACGCTTAAGTACTAATTACGCAAATGGATTAGAAATTGGAAGGTTAAATTTAGAGGAAGTGAACCCATATTTGCTTGGAAAGAGAGTAGAAAACCATTTAAGAAAAAAACAGTCAATCCGACCTAGATTCGAACCTTGATCTCCCCGTTCTCGGCAGTATAGCTGAATTATTTTAATTTTATGTTTCCTTTACAAAACATTAATTTCCTATAAAATAACCTATTTGTTAAGGAGGATGAAGAAATAAAAAACTTTTGTTATTTATTTTATATTTCTTTGTAACAAATTCATTGTTTGACTTTCAACAACCAAATCACAACTGTGCAATGTACATACTATACTAAATATTCTCCTCCTGCATATACTGTAGTACAGGCCTACGTCTAGATTCTAGAACATCAGTAAATATTTAACTATTAACCATTATATAGTAAGAAAAAAAATACTTTTTCAAAATTGTGGGCTATAGAAAAGTCCATCTAATGTTAGACTACTATATCAATATTTAAAAAAATTATTTTTAGGTAATGAGTAAATATTTGCCTCTCACCCTCAACACATATATATTCATTGGTAATATCCCTGTTATGGTGGGGTCCATCACAAATATCATGTTTTCAAAATTGCTAGTAAATATGTTTTAGGTTAACATGAAATATATTTACTATATCAGTACAGAACCAACTAAACCATTGATGAGCTTTAAATTGTCCTTGATTTGAAAATACTCTGTTATTTTGAAACACAGCACTGCAATTTATTAGACATGTAAACTGCAATACTAATTTAGATAACTTTTTACAGGAATGTGGATGGATAGATAAAAGGTTATACACTTTGAATAAACAAACTTTATTTATAAATCACCTATTTTCAACACACATCAAGTATATGTTTGACATTGATAATTAAGTGGATTTAGAAAATAAAGTACAGCACTAGAATATTTTAAAGAAGATAGTTATGAACACATTTTAAAAATATGTATTATTCATTTTCACACATACAAATTGTTTTCTTTATTATATCGTTTAATAAATACATGTTTTTATGCACCAACAATTCACAGTTAATATTTTTTTGTTTAAAACCTGTTATAAATGTGTATTTTTTCAATAAAAGTAAAAATATTTATAATTTAAGTCTCACAGATTTGGGCAAAACTTTAAACAATAACATTACAAGTCTCGTAAAAATTGAAATGTATTTTAAACTCTTAATTGTATACTAATAACATCAATAAAGTTTTTTTAGGTATGAAGTTAAAAAAAAATTGATCTAATTCGTAAACAGAACTTAAGATTACAAAAATAGTAACTATACTATCATGGTTTTGAAATTCTATATATTTATTTTACAATAACTTTTGGGTCGAATTATCAAACTTAAAATGTATTCATGTAAGCAAGGGTTTGTGGAAAAGCTGTCCTTGTTAGTTTTAAAAGAAAGTTTGATAAAAGTTTACATTAAACATCCACACACTGTCAATTTCATGAACTCGGCAATGTTCTGCTTTAGTGCTTAACAAGGGAGCCAAGACATAATTTGATGAGAATGAGATTAATTTTATTATACTTTTGTAATTTATGCAGAAGTAAGCATTCATCTACCTCCTTTGGTAGGTACGATATACTTTGAAGATTTTCAAAGATACTCTGTACAAAACAATTACTAAAAAAATTAGAATTTGTATCAAATTAACTATTTTATTAATTCATTTTTCTAATCCCATTTATTTTAATATTTATTTTCATTTTATAACTATCAGTTGGATGCGTAGGATGAAATGGTGGAATGGTATAGAAGAGTGAGACGCTGATTACGACAAGGAAGAGAGACAGATGCACGACAGGAGGGGACCAATTTGTTGAACTTTTTGAAGGATTACATTTTTTGCTATGAATATAAATAATGACAAAACCGACCTAAAAGAAAATCTAGGAGTTTAATGTCAGGCAAATCCAAGGATGGTGTGCAAATGTGAGTTGTTCAGCTATAAGCGTTTCGTCCTAGTGAGCCTCCAAATAATGTTGATTTTTTTATCCACTTGTTATATTATATACACTTTTAGAATTTCCCTTAGTTAGGTTATTGTGTGTTCTTAATGTTATTAAAACAAGTAGTTTTAGCCATGTGTTTCATAAAAGAGAAAAGGCTCATAAGTGAAGAAGTGTAACAACGTTGCAACCCAGCTCAGTTGAGTGATGCAATGCAGGAACCAACTTTGAAAAGCAAGTGACGTTCATCACGATGTTATATATTAATTGTCTTCTAGATTAATAATGTTATAAACAGAGGCGTGTTGACAAGATAGGCAAAGTTTCCTTAAGCTCTATCTATGAATTTTACTATTAACTCAATATAACACGCATTGGCCAGGTATCAACGAAAATACCATGTGAGGTATGTAGCCAGTAGAGCAGAGCCTATATATGATTGTTCAAATGGGGGCAAAGGGGAGGAGAACATGTCACAGGTACAGTTTTTACAAGCTATACCTACACTGCCAACATTAAACGTCACGTAATAGGCTTGAACAAATATTATCGAATTAATGACCAAATTTACAAATCATACCTTTTTAAAAGTAAACGAAAAGCTCTACGATTTTTAATGCAAAACTATTGTATTGTCTTAGTATATTTGTATACTCTGTGTCTATTTTATAAAATGAGGCTAATATATATCTAATAATAGTGTCCACCATCAAATGTAATACAAATATATTTACTTCTTACATATTTTTCTGTTAAAATCAAACTTTCTAACTATTTGTCAGAGTTTTAATGTTTATCACCTAAATTGGAGAAAATTTATTATAAATAACGTACATTTTATGATGTGTGACATAAAAAACGGAAATAAATACATTCTTAGTTACATAATGCATTCATTTTGTTGGCAAGGAATCAACACATGCACAGTTCCACACAACAGTTGAGTAATAAAGTGTCAAGATTGTGGTTGACAATCAAACATTATAATTACTTTTCCTTTCGGAAAGTTTTCGTTCCACTCGCAGGCGTCGCTCACGGTTGCGACGCCAAGCGCCTTCTCTCTTCGCTGATGTTGGTCTTCATGATGTACGCCATGAACTTGAAGAGCTGAGCCCAGGCTTCATGAAGTTCTGGAGTCCACTGGGAGTCCAGAGAGGGTTGAATGGCCTGGATGAACTGTGGACCAATCAACTGGAACACAGGAGCGGAACTTTGATGAGATCAATTTTACCTTCTCACACCCCCTCACCCCCATCTCACTGCGTGTCACTACTTGTTCGGAGACTAGTGCTGATATTGGTAGGTGAACCCCAAATAATAAAAATCAAGCCTTTAGGAAAATCGGGGGTGGATTCATCGCGCTTCATTCTCTGATGAAGTGTTACCAGTGTGGGGCTACGGACCACTTAATATGAAAGTGCCCTCAAGGGAGGGGAAGTAAAAATTCTATGGTTGCGTGGAGTGCCACACGTTTATTTGCGCTCAAAGAGTCAAGGGGAGATAAGTGTTAATTAGAGATAAAAGAAGGTGGCTCATTACGCGGGGTGCGGATCAGTATAGGAAAGGCACCGACCATCGCTCTTTTAGATACAGAGGCGGAGAATAACGTCCTTTCTGAGGAATTCTGCCGCCAAATTCAAGAGATAAGATTGACACGAAGGCTAGAAAAGTGTGCTTTGACATGTATCCTAGTCAATGCTCAGCCTTTAAGGATCGAATAAAAGGCCAAAGTATCGCTAAAGATAGGTCCACTTACATGGCCTGTCTGTTTTTTGAGAGCTTACCCACATAGGTTATCCTGAGGAAGAGATTCAAAGAGAAGTCGGGGCTGAAGAGGGATTTTCACAATGAGGAGGTAATATTACCGTTTGCGACGGATTTCGTGGTCCCATTGGATACCGATGGTGGCTCGGGTGAGAGGGTGGTTGGTATGGTAGATAGATCAACTAGGGTAGGTTTGTCGGATCTGGTAGAAGAATTTCCTGAATTTGTGACAAGGAAGGTTGGGTGCACCGACGTAATGATACAGTACACAGGAAAATATTTGGTTCAAAAAGGGATGGAGATAATGTAGAGGGGATAAGATTATATAATGTCGAGTTACATTCCATGTACTAATCACAATACATTGTTAGGGTAATAAAATCTTTCAGATTACTGTGGACGGAACATGTAGCGTGAATGGGTGAATCTAGAATCATGTTCAAGGTATTGACTGGCAAACCCAATGGGAAGAAACCAATGAAAAGACCTGGGCGCATGTTGGGGGATAATATTAGACTATACCTTAAATAGATAGGGTATTATGAGGTGGATTTAATTGAGCTAGCTCAATATAGGGTTAGTATAGTGAGAGATACTGGATAGAATTAGGTTAAGATAGGGTGTAATGAGGTGGACTGGATATTACTAGCTCAAGACAAGTATAAGGTGTAATGAGGTGGCCTGGATAGGAATAGCTCCATATAGGGATAGAGTAAAATGAGGTGGATTGGATAGAACAACTCAAGATAGGGATAGTTGGCGTGCTTTTGCAAGTGTGGCAAAGAACTTTCGAGTTTTGTAAACTCACATCAACGTATTTTTCCTTGGCGCCGTAAGAGTAATGTTTCTTGCCCAGTTCTTGGAGAAGTTTCTCCAATTTCTCCGGCTCATGAAGTCTGGCCACTGCTTTCTGAACGAACGCCATTACCCTGCACAAACACAAATATAAGGAATAATGGTTAGCTTAATGTTGTACAAATTAGTTTTGAATTATTTCTAAAGTTTTATTTTTTGTCGGAAAATCATTTATTCTCTCGTGATTAACACATTTTTGTTCTAAAATAAATATAGTTGTAGACCTTATTGAAAATCCATTGCAATATATATGAATGGTAAAATATAATTATTTATTCTTTCTCATAAATTATATTATTTTTCGTGGCACAATTTTCAAAAATCCTCTATCGGTAAGCTTAATAAAGTTTGCTCAGAAAAGAAACCATTATGTTGAATATTTAAGTTTTTACTTTCTCATATTATAGAAAGCATTCTAATCGTGGGAATTTTCGACCTTGAGTTTTGTGAGTCTGAACTCAAAAAAGGTGATTTTACAAAGCTTTCCTCTTGTATGCCTGTTTTTCCCTGGCCACAGATCTGAAATGGATGTAGTTAAAAGTTGGTATCCATAAAATTAAGATAGTTTGTGAGTCGTGTGCTGAAAAAAATTTGATTGAAAAAAATCAAGCTAAATACCCCAAAATAATAATAATAAAAAATATTATTAGCATATTTTATGGCCAAAATATAAACTCAAGGTTATATTAGTTTAGGTTAAACTCATTTAACCCAAATCCTCGGTTCTAGAAGTAACAGTCCAATTTTATTAGGAAGGACCTTATTTGAGAGCTAGAAACGTGACTAGACCTACTTTCACGTGTTCATGTGATCTTTAGCTGCCACTTTTGAAAGATATTACCAATACCTATTAAATAATACTACTCTTAAAATGTTATCATTGCTGACCGCATAAAATAAGTTTATATTTTATAAATGGTTCTTCTTACCAAATCCTACTATAGGAGCAGTCTCTACTAATATAATACGTGACACTTGTCAATTTGGCGCGAGACAATCGAGTAGAGTGTTCCTAGTGGGATGCCTGCCTGATCCGGCGATATTACCAAACGCAGGCTATTAGGCTGTTTGGTGTCGTTAGACGTAAAGTGTCTTTTAGAGTCAATCTACCAAGATGAAAATTTAAACATGGCCAGAAAAGGGTTTGCTTTATTTGGTTGCCACAATTATTATCACACGACCTTAAAAAAAGTGTTTTTTTCTCTCTATTTCATTTGTCTCGTAAGAACATTATGCAAGTATGGAACGTCAATAGAATTTACTATCCGTAGTTTGAGTTTTTTTAGTTTTTTTTAAAGCAATCGTACTGTTACTCATATTTATAAAATTGCTATATCAACATACTAGTAGATAAAAACATTGATTTTGACTATGTTTAGTGAGGAAGAGTGAAGATATTTCTCAATTTAAAATTTCAAACTCGCAAACCCTTCTAGTTTTCTTTTTCTCAAAAAAGAGGGGTTTTCACTTGAAAATGTTAGCAAAATATTCTTGTAGTTTTGATTTGACAATATTAGTATGTATAATTTTCACTAAAAATTATTTATTTTATCAGTTACTAACAATTTGATTAAATCTATTTAATACTTTTGAAGTTCGACTAAATTGAAAAGTGACATCTGAACAATGGAATTGAAGCCGATACCTTTGAGTTGGTATACTAACTACCACTGAGCTATCCAGGGATCGTCTATTACTCGGGGTCATTATTCACTCATATTTTAAGGCAGAATCTGTGATGGAAATGTGAATATAATCGGCTACAAAGAGCTATCATTAATATCAAAGCCACCGGCAACTCGGTTGTGGTTTTATTCTGACAATAGTACAACAATATATTGTACGTTCCATGCGAATCAAGATGGAAGAAAGCAACGCTACAGCTGATATCAGAGGCTGAAGGAACCGCAAGTCTTATGGAGAAAAGCTCTTCGCACTCTTTTAGTTAACTGTTGCAAAAACTCCTCGCTTTCAATTATATTGGCAGGTGGTGTGCTGAGGTAAAGAGGAGCTACTGGCAACATAGACAAATCAGCGTTGCGAAACTTGTATTATATTTGAGGGAAGATTGACCACACAAAAACAAGAAAATGACAACGCTGTTTCCTGATAGCGGGCATGCAGTTACCTCAGAGATGATATCTAGTGTTTACAATTAAGTTTATATGAAAGGCGAAGTTTGGAGGGGATGACTTTAATAAATGAGTGAAGAATTGACCAAATTATGGGACGGTCCTTGAATAGCTCAGCAGTAGATCATTGACCCACTAAGTCAAAAGTACCGGGATCAATTCCCGTGTCCAGGTGTCAGTTTTCAATTTATTCGAATTTGACTCATTTACGGTTGATATCCGTAGCTATAATCATTCACCCCCCCTCCCCCAGCTTCGCCTTACGAATTTGACTCATTTACGGTTGATATCCGTAGCTATAATCATTCACCCCCCCCTCCCCCAGCTTCGCCTTTCGTAGATACTTAATTGTATACCGTTGCTTTCTTCAGACTTTTGAGGTGGTTTTATATTGAATCAAAAGATACATATTTGACTATTTTATCAAGGTGGTTTGGTTGAGACAAGATATCTCTTTTTACAGAAAGTAAATACAATATATGAATGGGACTGCCCCACCCTGTGAAAGCGGCACAAAGAAATCTAATTTGGGGGATACACTGATCGAAGATATGTATTCATTTTACAGATTGGGATTTTTAAGGGCACTTTTAAAGTGTAACAAACAACATACATTTTGAATATAATTTTATAAGCCTGGTTTTAAAATTTGGCCTATGCTTCCCATATTGTGGTAAGTGTTCCCAGGGCTACGAGACGGATCTCAGGGAGGGAAGTAAGAGACGTACCACTGAGTTTTATAAATCATATACAATTTTTTAGCTAATATAACTTATATAAAGTCTGACGAACACATAAACTCAGATTTTGACGGGATGTCATGGACTTCTATAAGCTTTTATTTACCTCTGTCACGCCTTTGTATTTGAAAACAGAAATTAATTGTTATGTTATTTGCTGATATTCCTATTTTCTCATTGTCTCTGTAAAAGGATTTATTATTTCATTGTTGATATTTGGTTGTTTCTGCGACAATATATACTATTTTGTTAAAAAAAATCTTACGAATTTCTAGTAAATGTCTCTATTTGAACATAAAAGTAAGATAAAGTCTGTGTGGAGCACCTTACTATTTATTATTGCTGAATTCATAACTAGGTAGTACGAACCAGAAACTCGGTATTGAACAAACTAATGTTACATACATGATTGTACGATACAATATACTACTAAATAGACCACGTATGTCTAGTAGTCATTATCGCTGCAATGGGCAAGTCAAATATTTCTCTTGGTAGGGTGTGAAATGACGTCACGAGGAACTCATCAATTATGTACATATTGTTACGTCAATAAAGGCAAGTTTGTTGCGGGTTGCATGCCATGTTGGTCCTGTTTGGTGTGTATTAATTTGATGACCGGTCTTGTGGCAGTAGTTCCTATTTACTAGACATTCCAGATGGCGCAGCTATCTCGGTTCAGGAGTGTTTACATTGCTATGTAGCCAGAAGAGCATGTATTGTAGAATTTCCATAGGAAGGACCTTTATGAAAATAAACACACATTGGTTTATGACCAAAATTGATAATAATTGATATTAATGGTGCTATTTTGTAGGTATTTATAATGTCTATAAAATGTGACTGCTGCAGATCAGATGACCTGACGTATGAATACGTGAAAATAGATCTAGTAACTTTTCTAGCCGTCAACCCTTTCCATCAAAACTGGACCACAGCAGATTGTCTCAGTGTGTACACAAGTACTGTATAAAGATATGGAATGATTTCATTACAAAATGTACAGTACATATTTTGTTAAAGCAAGTACTCCTACTAACAAACTGTTCTTTCTTAGTTTAATTTTTTTTCACTATAAGAAGATCCTCTAAAATATATATAATTTAATACTTTATAATAATAAGTAATTTGAGGAAAATTTCAGCGTTTCCATGAATAAATTTATAGTCTGGCTACTATAAAATACCACTAGGATATATTATTTATTATCTTGATTGTATTTCTAGTTTAATTCCCTAACTCAAACCTCAAAAACATTATTTTATTTCCGATGATAAAACATCATACAAATACTAGGAATCTTCAGTATAAAATAACCTGAGCCATGTTTGGAAGTGATGAATTTGTTTAATCTAGACGTTGAAAAGCCGCCTATGAGATGCTTTTGTTAAAATAAAGGTAAGGAGAACGGATTGGGGATCGAGATTCGCGTTTTAGTCTCTCCTAGGGAGTCGTACCAAACTATGTAACAATCGGTTGATAACTGTAGGTGGGTAGTGGACCAACCAATTGCGATGCTTAGGATTTTACTAGACAGTTTTTAAAAAGCTCAGAATTTAACAGAGAATTGAAACATTATTGGTTTAAAATCCACGTTACTATGAGAAATATCGGCCATTAAAAGTTTCGGAGAAAGTTAGATATAAATTTATATAGATATAGGATTATGTAAGTCTAACACCTTAGCTCAGCTGGTAGCATGTCTGTCTACTGAGCTAAGGGTTCCAGGTTCAATTTCCGACAAGACCGAAACATGTATCATTGGTAAAATGTGGGTTTACCCTTTCACAGTGATGAATCAACGGCCGGGGTCTGGATGTTGTGTCTGTTCTATATTTAAGTTAGTTTATAAGTCGTATGTTGATATAATCAGTCGGTTCAGAATGTGCACGTTAAATACCTTAAATTAATGAAAAAATAAATTTAAAAGTTTACTATATAGAGTCCAATTTTCATATAAACAACATTTTCTGGTGGATAGAAAATTTACTATAGTTAATTTTACGTATTCACACATTAAGTCTTATTATATTCAGTTAACACTTTTTATAGAAATTATCAATAACTAAATAATAACACTAATAATATAGTAAAATGTTAAAAATATTGACATAAAAAATATGTTTTCTATAAAGTTTTTACTCACCAAAACCTAGACTTTAGGTCATTTTATAATAGCTGAACAGCTTATAACTTGTTATCATCCTAGTGATTTAGTTAATCATCATTATACTATAAAGCCACATGGCTGACTCACTCACTGACATTAATGTTTACCCATTTCCATATGAGCTAGAAACTTTAAATTAGGCAAACTTATAGTTTCTAGCCTGTAACCGACGGGAAAATTCCAAAAAATTAAGTTTTTTAAATTTTTAACCCCAAAAAAAATTCAAAATGGTGGAGCAACTTTAAAGTTGGTGTGGACCTTTCTTTGGAGGACTCCTGTGGCTAAACGGTAAGACCTATAAAAAAAACGAATTGTACCAGAACTAGATTTTTAATTTTAGGTAAATTTTGCACATTTTCCACACTTTTTTAATTTTCTGACACACTTATGGTACAGCTAGAATCATAAAATGGTAAAAATAAATCAACATTTAAAACAACGTTGGAATTACATTACTCACTGGAGTTTTGGGGCCGGAGCCCACAGCGAGCAAACGAGTTAAATAATATAGCTTGACGATATTTGTTGAAAATCACCAAGACGTTGAAAACGAGATTTCTATAGTTTCCTCTTGATTAATAAATGATGTGTTACGCACCATTCTGCAACGTACCCCCCTGTAATTGATTGAGAGCTCCATAGACATTTATTCAAATTTCGTGACTACCCTGCTAAAAAACCAAGAGACAAGGCCTCTATGTACAAATAATCAAATATAAATAAGTTAAAATATCAAACGAGATAAAAATAAAAGCTTTTTTTTAGTGATATTTTTGTTTAATTAAATTAGTTGTTCATTTCAGAATAAAATATTTTCCATGTTTATGTTTAGGTTCTGTTATGTAGAAACCCCCCCATGAGTTGCTCTTTGATCATATGCGATCATACCAAGTGTAACTTAATTGAACTTTAAATTGTGTAACAAACAAAAATCTCGAAGGTTATTAATACAATTTTTTTTATAACTTATAAAAACGTGGTAAATAACTTTTTTATTTTGTACAAATATTTTCTCTAAATAATTTAAGCTTTTTTTTTTTTAAAAAAAAGAGCTAAGGGCTTAACCGATATTCGGTTGTAAGCCATCAATTATTTTACGTGTTTTTTACTTCCCATATTTTACTTTTGATGGAAACTTGTTTAGTCACGTGTCACACACGGGATATGGGCATCGCCAAACATTTGCTTCATTTTAATTTGTTTGTATGACATACAAAACGTCAAACAGTTTTTTTTTTAGAATACTGCTTTAATGAACTCTAAACCAAACACAAAGCTTTCAAAGGTGTTTACTATTCTTTTAATTTGGATTACCCCAGACTAGTTAATTATAAAACAAAAGAGAAAGTGGTACGATCCAACGATCTATGTTGACTTGATTAGGAAAGCTCTCTAAATGCACTTTTCAAGCATTTTTTTTTTTTACATTACGGAGATTCTCCCGTGGTATTAAGTGTTTAATGTGGTTGCAAACAGATCGTGTATATTTAAAACGAGTCGTATCTAAGTGAAGAATCCCCTAAGTCAAGTTTTTTCACTTGCCCAAGTTAAATAGTTTGTAGTTCCCAGCTTAAGTTGAGACATTTTATGATTTTTTTGTGTGTGCAAATCTACAGCTTAAATTAGGTGTGTAGGAGACACGAGAAAGAATGAGTTTTTTTTTTCAGTTTTTCAAACCAACTTTTTTTTTTGCCAAAATAAATCAAATATTGCTCCAATAAAAACATATTTTAATTTTTTACACATGATGTTATAGGCAGTACTTGAATATCTGCCATTTAGCATAGTGGTATTGGACGAAAAACGTTTTAAACGAAGAGAAAAAACTGTCATTAAATTCTAGGACACTCTTGAGAGATATTAAAAAACTGGTGATATCACCATGTGAAGAAAATTAAGCTTTGTTTCTACTGGATAAATATTTTATTTAGCTTAGCAAAAAAAAAAGGCCTATAAAAACTGCGAGAACATCGCCCTTACCCTGCTTTCCCTCTCCTCCAACCTTGTTTTTAAATACCTCAATCACTTTTTTTTTTTATGGCATCGTGAACTCTGTCTCAATGGAGTATATATATTCACTGATTAACAAGGGCGTGCAAAGCCTCGAAATGTTTTAAGACAAAGTCGAAGGTCAATTATTCTTCGCTTCGACTTCGACACCCGCAATCACCCACGTCGGTGGCCGCATGGTCTAAGACGTCACTCTCACAATAGACTAGACTGTATATGACTGGGAGATCAGGGTTCGAATCTCAGTCGGGTGTACGGAGGGTGGTTTTACAGAAATGGTTTTTCACTCTACCTTAAATAAAAAGATAAACAAAACAAAAACATAACGAGTTTTGTTAAGTTTACATGTTTTATTTTGATGCTCCACGTATTACTACTAGAATGTGCTATACACAATTGGATGGAGATGAAGAAGGTATAATTTAAATAAAATGTATCGGCATTTAAACAGAGCTAGTTTTTAAGAAAAAAAAACACACCTCAATATCCTCAGTCTGGATTTGAAGCATGACCTCCCCATAACTGTCAAACCAGATTATATGAGACTGAAGCCTTTTTCCATGTTCCCACAAATGTGAGCTATCTTACACCTAAATATTGTACTGTATAATATTTATGTCCATCCATTAAATTTAAACAACACATAGAATATACTTCAAAGTATTGAAAGTGTAAATTGAAATACTTGACGCAATATTTTCAGCATTCACTTTGTCGAAAGTGGTAGTTTTAGTGCTAAGAGTTTTAATACGATTTTGCTGTATCCTAAGCTTACATATTAGTAGGCTAAGAGAATAGGACGAGTAAAACAATATTTGAGAACTTTCATCAGAACCATCACGAAGAGAAGACGTACAAGCACTTTGCGAGTAAAATGAACACTAGTGAATCCTGCCAGGTTTCGAAGTCTAGCCTGCCAATCTGGAATAGAGTCTGTTAATTCTTAGCTGACTATATCAGCTATAAACAGGTAATTAGTTTGCTACATTATACTTAGCACCGCGTCCTACTATCCGTTCGGGTTGTACGCCTAGATACTATTTACGCTATTATCTTAGGAATTTGGAAGGTTGAATATAGAGGAAGTGAACTCTCATTTGCGTGGAGGGAGAGTGGAAAACCATTGAGAAAAACCACAACCAGCTCACCTGAGCGAGATTCGAATCTTGATCTCCCCGTTTTTGGCAATCTAGCTCAACACGAAACCAGCGCGTTAGCTAACTACGTCACCGAGGTGAGTCTTGCAACATTAAACTGATAGGTATATTTTTTAGCTGTAGCTATTAATTAAAATTCACCCGCTTCAGTGACCGAATGACCTAAGGCGACAGTCTCATGTTAAACTGGCCTGTTGATGACGCGAATATCGGGGTTAAAATCCCGGTTGGGTCTACCGAGGGTGGCTTTCCCTGAAAGGTCTCCCATTTTCCTTCCACGCAAATGCGGGTATATTACCTCTAAAATGCTTCCTTACTCATCCCTACCCCGAGTAATGATCATTTATGCGTATAACCTGAACTAGTAGTAAAACGCTGTGATAAAAAAAATTCTAAATTAAATAAGATATTATTCAGGCCCACAGATATATAAATTATTTAGCAATATTCATATCAAAAATATATCAAAACATCTGAGATAATTGGCTTAACATAATTTATGACACTGACACTGATTGGTAAAAACTGATGCGATTTAGGTTCCGAACTGCAAATAAGAGCCTCTGAAGATGATAGTCAATCTAATATTTGGATAGCTATAATTTTAAAATTTCAATTACTTTAATTTAACGTAATGATCAATAAAATAATTAATAGATGCGTACATATCTAATTGTTTTTGTTCCCATGGGTAAAGCAAAGTATTATAAAGGGTTGCGTGCTTATTTATGGTATTAAATATTAAATTATCCTAAATAAATTAAAGATATAGTAATAATAATACTCTATACGTGCACCCATTCTTACTAACCATCCCACTTATTCGCTTGTTAATACCAATGAGGTAGGGATGAAGAAAGTAGAATTAAAAATCTATCCACGTTTACGTATATGGAGCTTGGGAAAACGTTTAGGGAAAACATCTAAAAAAACTCACCCAGCTGAGATTAAAACCCCGACCTCCCCATAGTAAGAATGTCAGACGAGACACATATTTGTCCACGTTCCCACCAGTGCAGTAGTTTTTTGTTGTTAATATGTAAAAGTGTTGGTAGAGTATTTTTACCGCCAAAGAAATAATGACCTAATATATATATTTTTTTTGTAACGTCAATTTTCGCTGGAAAGCACAAAAAAAACTCTAGCATCCTGAAAGTATAAAGATGAAGCTGAATAAATGAAATAAAATACATTTCTGTTTTGAAATATATATATTTTTATATATATTTTTTTATTTTGCACCACGTCTTACTGCCCATTTGGGCTATACGTTTATGTACTAATTACGCTAATGGATTAGGAATTGGTAAGATTTAATTGAGAGGAAGTGAACCAGCATTTGCGTGGAGGGAGAGTGGAAACCCATTTAGGAAAAGCCACCCCAGTTCAACTGAGCGAGATTTGAACCTCGATCTCCCCGTCTTCAGCAATCTAGCTCAACACGAAATAAGCGCGTTAGCCAACTACGCCACCGAGGCGGGTGAAATATATATAGATAAATTTAATAACTGAAGTGTCGTGCAGCTACGAATATTCAACATGGTCTGGAGAAAATTGAATTCAAACTCAATGAATGCATATAAAATATAGGGCCGTACAAAGAAAAGGAGGAGGGGTCGATTTTGGGGTTTCAAACCCTCTTTCCCGAAAGTATTACTAAACATTATTTTTTAATTACTCTCCAAAGCCTAGGTTAAAAAATTATTAGTCTTATAAAATTAATTGCAGCTATTTCCATTTTAATGGACTGATACAGCCGTGGTCCACTTTCACTGGAGGTGTCTATATACTTTATTGTTAGGGGTTTCTACCAGTGTAAAAAACCTCGGTAACATACTCGGTGGAACGTCTAGCACCTACAGTGGGAAACAGTCACCCCATCCCGTCTGAATATATAGTGAACGCGAGAAAAATTAAGTGTTTTTGCAGATTTTATAGCAAAACATTTTTTATGGTAAAAATAAATAAAATATTGGTTCTATGCAAACATGGTTTAATTTTATTCACACCCCCTTCGGTGGCCGCGTGATCTAACGCCCTTTTCTTGTAGTAGGCTAGACTGCCGAGGACGGGGAGATCGAGTTTCGAATCTCGGTCGGGTGTATTGTGAGTGGTTTTTCCCTCTCCCTTCACGTAAATTCGGGTACACTTTCTCTAAATATAACCTTCCTAATCCTTAAAACCATTAGTGATTAGTATATAAACGAATAACCCGAACGCGGTGCTAAAAAATTATATATATATATTCCCATTATGACCTCAACAATTCTTGAATATCTGTCGAGGTTGCCCTGTAGTTTCATAAAAACTTTTTCTCTTCATTTAAAAAGGTTTTTAAATACTGCCATTATGCTCATGACAGATAATCAACAACAGTTGATATTACTATGTGAAGAAAATTAAACTCTATTTGACAAGAAGCAATATTTGATTTATTTTGACAAAAAAAGTTTTACTATAAAAACTGCAAAAACACCGACCTTCTCCTGCGGTCACGGCCAGTGATTTCATTGTTTCGTAATTAAATTTTGTGGCTAATAGCGCAAGAGGGAATTGACGTTTCAATTTTATCGTTGCTTTTCGTCGAGCGTTGTTGAAGAATCTGAATGAATAGGCAGAAAAAACAAAGCGGACTTAAAATATAACATGAAATTGCTTCTACAACAATAATTTATTATTATGAATTACAATGTTTGTTTACGTAGCTTTTCATTATGTAGAGTTCCAATAAAATATTTGTTTTAAGTCGGAAAGTATTTTCCCAAATGATTACCTAATAAGGTATATTTAAAAAAAGAATAAGCTTGCTAAACGGCAAAAACTATACTAAGCTAAGGAAATAATAAAATAATATACTTTTGTCAAAGAGTAGTTAAATAACACAATAGTATAAATTATCAAATGGGTTGAGATTTTCACTAATTTTAAAATGTGAGTTAAAATTTCAAAACAATATTGTTTAGACCTGTATAATAAATATACTATATTTAAATCATGGGTTTTATTTGAAATATTATAGTCTAATATAATATTTAAGTATACGCAAAATAAATATTTATCATTATCAACATGTATATAATAGGCTCATGCATTATTATATTAATCTAGTTTTCATATAAAGACAATTTATAAAAATGTATTTTATATACAGATTTTATAAATATACTTTTGTACATTTATTCAAATATATTAATTTCTGTGATTTATAAATAAAAATATATTTGTAGTATAAATTGTATATATATTTTTATGTGTATAATTATATTTATAATATATATTCAGTTTGAGTCAAAGTTTCTTAGACTCATTACTTTGAAAAAAAAGGAAGGGTATAGGCTATTAGGAATTTTCTTTTGAGTGAGGTTCCAGTAACTTATATCACTTGTTAGCTTGTGGTAAGAGCCTGAAAAACAGAAATGAACTTTACATAAAAAATATATCTGGACATCACGGAGTCACAAATTATTCCAACTATAAATAATCCAAGGAAAATTAAAATGTTAAATTTTTCTAACCAAAAATAATATAAAAAATAAACCAATAAAAAACTTCCACTTTTACCAAAATTAAAGTCTGTGAAAAAATAATGGTATTTGTTTGTTTTTCAATAAATTATTAGTTTCCCACTTAAAGGAGTAAATAACGATTCAATTTAAAATGATAAAAAATTATAAGTTTTCTATAACAAATATAACTAAAATATTGTAATGTTCATAGCCTTAACGACATGACCAACATAAAAACGTTTCAAAACTATGTACCCTTAAAAATCTAATTAAAAATTATATTGAAAGCTAAAATATATTTTTAATATTCATCATATGGTGAATGTGACGTTCATTATTTTCGTGAAACATAACATGTGAACAACAATTTGGTTTTATTACTAAATATTTTAACTTCGGCTTCATTGGAAAGAGATACTATATTTCATATTTATTAATTTTATTATATATTTGAAATGTTTGGACTGATGATGTTATAGTATGAAATAGTCTTAACTTTTTTTTAAATGTGATTCAAGATCTTCAAAATAACATTTACTGTCTATTTATTTTCTAAACTTTAACATTGTGATGTTTTTAAAAGTTCAAACACATATTAGTAGCAAAAAATACTTCACTGGACTAGATCTATTTTTAAATATACCTAAAAAAAGATAAAATAATAACGAGGTCAACTTTTTGATTTGAAGATCTAATTGATAACTAGATAAATAGTAAATATAATTAAATCTAGGATCTACCATATAATTTAGTGGAAATAGCCTGAAAAGTTGACGTTACATTTATATTAATTGCGTTTTAATCATTAGTGTAGTTTGTTAGATGTTGTAAACTTAAATCTTGCTGGGTAAAAACAAAACGAAACACATGCTTATTTACCAATGGAAATTTTGTGCAAATTATTGACACAAGTGAGTAACAGAGGCAGAGTGGAAATGTTCTCCGCAGAAGGAGTAGAACCTGCAGCTCCAGATGTTACCATCTGCTGTAGACGATCGCTCATGTAAATATGTTTCCAAATTTACATATTTGTAACATGTATTTAATTATAAGTGTGTTTTGATTCCAAATTTGAATAAGATGTATGTCTAGAAATTATGAAATACTTAAAGAAAAGCGGAAAATTGTGTTGACAATTTGTAAAATAGGATATGAACCAAAAAAACCCCAGAAATATAGGGATATAGGTGGATCTCAATTGGAAGCACTTTATTTAGTGGTTCTAAATAGCTCGTGTTTATGGTCGATTGGTCTAAGGTGTCACTATTGAAATGAACTGGATTTCCAATGACCTAGGAACGCAGGGTTCGAATTATGGTTGGATATACTGAGTGTGGTTTTCTCTAAGTGGTTTCCCACATACCCTACAAGCAAATATTGATACATTTATTCTAAACCCTACCATCATCACAATTCCGTCGGTGGAAGTTTGCGGATAGCTTTACTAGATTGACTTTAATGTGTTCGTAAGTCAACAAGACATATTTATTTACATGCCAATTTTGACTAATAGTATCAATTTTAACTGCTGGGAGATAACTATAGTAATATTCGGTCAAAGTTGACCACTCTTTAATTGTGTTGTATTTCTAGTAAAAGGTTCTTACTATGGCGGTTAGACTATACCTCTCAAATTAGCGGCCAGTCTTTGATGTGGGGAACAGAGAAATCAGATTATTTCAATTGGGATGTTCACTATAGCTGACAATAACAAGGAACTAAATTGTTGCTATAATGATGGCTGATGATCTCTAATTAAAACGCTGGTTGTAATAACAATTAAATGAGAGATTCAAATACATTCTGAATAGTGAGTTAAATTCCTTTTGACATATTTGTTTGTTTTTGTTGTTTAAATTTAGAGGTATAGGAACTGGAATACTAAGTTGATTAGTATAATTGATCACTTTTTTTCCAATTTCCCGATAAAATTAATACCTATAAAATAATATCAATAAAATGTTATAAATTTTGACCACATTTTTTCCTCTTAAAAGGTCTTTCCTATGAAAATTAGGCTATTCAAAAACCACATTTCAACACTACTCGTGTGAATATTAATATTAGTGACGTATTCGTTCATCCAGTCTCCTACTGAATCAGTTAATTATTACTTTATTATGCTAAATTTCCAACAGTCAGACACGCTCTAGACTCGTGACAGTCGATGATCAAATACCTTTATATGAATCTGAAGTGTTCAATCAACCATTTTATTTCCCTAGGGGCAAATACTCGCTAATGAGATACAGGTTTTATTGAAACCCCCTCCCCCCTTTGCTGCTGGTACATAAAATACGATGTTTTATTGTAATACCTGTACACTATTTTGAAGGAGAATGTCAAACCCTAAGGACTAAATTGCACACTTCATTTTGTTCAAATAAAATATTTGGGTCACTGTAACCTAATAAACACTCGCCACTCACCATTACGCAAAAACAAAACAATAATTTACAAAAAACAACATATACAATTTTATTTAATGTTTACTCTTATTTACACCCTCATACGTCATACGGTAGATGGCGTCGGTACCGCAATCATTTTAGTTTGCAATTTCTTTTTTAGGTATTTTAACGCACACTTTCTGAACCGACATATTATATCAATACATAACTTATAAATTAACTTAAATCTAGAACAGACAATATACAGCCCCCGGCCATTAATTCCTCATCGAGCCCGGATTTGTATGCAGTATTAACCTACAAAATATCTACATAAATAAAACAGTTAAGATACGTAATAATGTGAAAAACATGTAACGTTGAGTAAACCTTCTTTCCCCACGTTAGTAATACATAGCCTACATTTATTATTGGGACCAAATTTATTTTCATGCAGTATTATTGTGACAGACTTAAAACTAAAATTCCTTGATTGTGTTTGGGTTACATTTCCTTAATTTGTTCTTTACCTTGCCGCTTTATATCAGTTTCTTCTTTCAACCAAAGAACAAAGGGAAAATGGGCTAATCAGATCCAAGAATTATTGCTTTTACAACACATTGACTTGTGTTTACAAACTGACACGCCGCGCGAGGGACGCGCTACTGAGGCCACTGTCTGGCAACGCCACATTCTTGCCCTTTAACAACATGAAAACGTCAGACACAAAGTTACGTTACGGAAAATGTAATCATCCTCTATGAAAAGCCAGAATACCTAACTTGAACTTGGTTCACTACCATACTTTCCCAGGATACATTTCATTTCTTTAAGAAAATACAGATTGCCTGAAAGTTAGTGAAGCGTCATTTTAAAATATTTCCTCAAACAAATAAAACCATAATAAAAAATACTATGAAAATGTATTTTTATGTAATGTCCTCGAAAATAAGTAGAATTCATTAAAATATGTAAAAAAATCTGTTGAATTAAAATTGAAAATACAACAAACTGATTAGCCGATATTTTGCTTCTCACATTTCTAAATGGCAGGATTAAAATTAGTAATTACATAAAAATGCGGGATCTATTAATAATCATTACTCTGAAAGGGGTTACATGCATTTCACCAATGATACATTTTTCGGCCTTGTTAGTAGTCGAATACGGGAAATTTAGCTAAGTAGGCAGACACGCTACCGACTGAAATAATCTATTGGACCTGTGTGATAATGTACGAGATTATCGGTGACAATAATTTTGAGATTAATATCTTGACAGGGTGTAATAAAGGTGGTTTAACATATTTAATAAGTCATTTACGGTTTTCAAATCCTCTCTCTACGTTAATGACGGTACAAATACAACCTTCACACTTCGCCCTTAGACTAAGCTTATAGCAACTATTATGTTGAACTTGTTGGTTAAAACAACACTAAATATTACCATCACTGAGTGGGATACCTAGAATTTATTTTAATGAGATCTACTATCTGTTTCCTATATAGCGTAATACTGCCATTTCTTGTTTCATTTGTTAACATTTGTTCACAAACTTATCTAAAGTTTGGCGTTCCCTTTATATTTCTTATCTTTCACTTGGAAAGAGTTTTCTCCTCTTAAAGCTCTAAACAAACGTTACTTATTTGAAAACAAAGTATTTCTTGACTGTTGTGGCTTCTCCTTTGTTTAGATATTATAACTTGATATTGGTTTTTCAGTTGATGAACTTATTTTTTTTATTAATTAAGAGTTTTTGAGATATTAAAAAGTCTTTATTTCTCTCAATATAAACACTCTAAGTTATTACTGACAACAAAGATAAATAATTTTTGGTTAGATTGCACATCTCTAGAAATAGATAATATTTTATATAAAAAGATAATTATTTATAATCAATTAACCTACAGTAGTAGATAGACAATACAGTGCAACACTATATCTAATACACAATTGGAAGATTTTTTTGTCCTAAGTCTTAGACCAGTTGGCAGCGTGTCTGACTATCAAGATAATGATCCCGGGTTCTTGTCATGGCATGGTTAAAAACATTTATCATTGGCGAAATGTGAGTTTCCTCTCTCAAAGTGATTAAATTAACGGCCTGGTTGGTGTGTCTGTGACTGGATTAATTTTAAGATAGGCCGAGGATGTTGGCAGCCGCACGTGGTCCTCCTTGTAAGGAAGCTTGATTAACGTTAACTTATTCCAAAAGAGAAGGAATGTTACACAGCAACAAGTATATCATAATGCTCGCAGAACTGTACGATAGTAATAATAATGATATTTACTCCTTAATGACTTACATATATTACTATCCATATATGCTATTCACATATTTACACTAGTAGGATAGGCATAAGGAAGGAAGTGTACCAGCATTTTTGGAGGAGGGAGAGTTGGAAATAATTTAGTAATAAACACCTCAATACACCCAGGTGGGGCTCAAACCCCCTACCTCATTGTCATTAATAAACTAGACATGATAAAAGTGACTTATTTTTACTCGTGCCCATGGGTGCGTATACTGTTTTGAACTAGTTCGACAGCTTTCTGTGAACAAAATGAAGTCCATACCGTTAATTAAAATCAAATTAAAAGGGAAAGGCTGACTTGAGGCCCATTAGAGACTCTCAATTATTTTGAAGAAATATGCGCTAATGATCGTGGGTTCGAACCCAGCCTGGGTCGATGGATTTTTCTTGAATGATACAAATCTGTAGCACAACTTCCTTTGGAGAGGAAAAAAAAGCCATAGGCCCCATGTCGATTGTGGAAAGTTAAGGAACCCTGGAAGGTATGTGAAACTACCTTTCTCGGAAAAATTTGTATGCCCTTTCGCTCTCGCTCATAGAAATTTTCTTGTGTGCGTTAAATATCTCAAATAAATAAAAATACTATAAAGTGAGTAATTTTTTTTGTTGTATTTTAGTGTACCTTCCACTCTTAAAAGTTTAGTTAAAAACAAGTATTTTTTTAAAATGTTGTAAAACACTGGTGTAATGGGTTCGTTAGTAACGTAAGCCTTGCCACCAAATGAGTTAAAGCTATTTTTAGCTAAGTGTGTGAATGTAGATTATTGTATACATAATTTGAACTGCTATACCACCAGCCTGTTGTTCTTAATGAAACTGATGTAAAGTACAAACACATTAGTCGTAAATCCCTCTCCATTTGGAATACTAATATCGCTGAAGTCACTTATACGAAATTAGGCTCGTTATTGAAACTACAGTCCAATTTTCATAGGAAGAGTTTTAACTAACAACTAAAGGCTACTTCCAAGCCCTTCCTTTTACCTGGGAGAGTATTATAAGAAAAATCGATATTTTTATAGTTATTTTGATTGTTTGTGAGGTGTCTCTGGCAATTATGTAGTAATGAAGTGCTAAACACACCTTTTAAATGTTCTATTTATTATCTGATCGGGTCATGTGAACTATTTTTATGTAAGTAAGTCCGAACCAATTCTTTTACCCTGGTGGGTGGGAGAGGTGGGTTCCTTAAAAATTTTTTTAGTTATTTTGATTGTTTTTCCAATGAACTTCTATATCGACTCTTGGTAACACTTAAATTTAACATAATTTCATAAACTTGTATTGCCAAAAAAAAATGTTTATAGCCATATATAGTTGCACTGGCCCTTCTGTCATATACAGTTTTCAGACTTTCCTAAATTTAAAATATATTCTACACTCAGGTTTTAAAATATACATTAAAATATTATGTTTATATTAATTATATACATATAAATATGTATTATATATGTTAACTATAGAAGAGCAAAGGGTTCCTATATTTTTTTATCTGAACCTCTCGTGTGATATCTCTTTAAGTAGGTACAAGGTCTACTTTTCCTAAACCCACTTCGGTGGTTGCATGGTCTAAGGCGTCACTTTCACACTGTCGATGACGTTTAGATCGGGGTTGATGTCCTGGTCGGGTGTAATAGTATGGAGGGTGTTTTTTTCCTAAATTGTTTTCCACTCTACCTCCACGCAAATGCAGGTTAGTTTCCTCCAAATTTAGCCTTCCTCATTCATAATTCATTAGCATAATTAGTAGGACCTACATTTGCGTACAAGCCGAACGGGTAGTAAGATGCGGTGCTAAAATATAAATAAAATACTTTTACGTGTTCATACTTGAAGTAATGTAATCTCAAGCTGTCACTTTTAGTATATATTATCAATACCTATGAAATAACGCTAATAATATAGTAAAATTTAATCAATGTTGGACACAAAAAAAAAGAGTTAATCTTTTCTTAAAGGTTCTTCCTATGAAAACTGGAGTATACCTCCAGATTGTACTCGATGGATCAGATGCAAAGTAAGAACACAAAATAAGTCGTTAAACTCTCTCCCTCTAGTAAAACATGTCCGTATTTCGTGTTTAACTGAAAGTGCTTCATGCATGTTTAACAAAGTAGTTGGGGGAAACTTTGAGACCAGCTTATACACTTTAAGCTCCATAGGTCTGGCTTGTCCGTATTTTAGATCCGTTTCCATTCGGTTCACTGCCGGGTTTATCGCCCTTTTAACTATTCTATCCCGGGCCTACCAACACTCAAGTTCTCACACCTCATGCCTCCCCCCCTCCCAACTCTTCTCCTGACTAGCCGGATGCTGAAGCAAGGCCATCATTGATCGAGTTTGGGTGGAAGATGAACCCTATTACATTATATGTTATTTATGCTTTACAGAGTAACACCCCCCACCAAACTCCTATATCACCCTCCCTACTACTACTACTACTACTACTACTACTACTACTACTACTACTACTACTACTACTATCTGCTTTAAAAATATGAAAAGTTAATGCTTTCCATTCCTTAATGTTTTCCCTGGCACGCCATATCTGATGAACCAGCGTCTGGTATCTTTTTATCCATTTCCCCGCTCAGATATCTGCTTCAAATCCTTAGTCTCTTCATTATTTATCAAAGTGTCTTACTACCTGTTCAGGTAACACGTAGGCTATATATGATAATTACTATAATGGGCTAGGGATAAGGAAAGTAGCATTTTAGAGGTAAAGTCTGTTCAGGGTAGGAATTGTTTTCTGAAAGGCCTTTATCCCTACCAGAAATCTATTATATAGTAGGATAGTGGTAGGAAAAAAGACCTTTCAGAGAGTAACTCCTACCGTGAATGGAGTTTAAGCTACTAACATTTGCGTAGAAGGAGAGTGGGAAAAACCACCCGCAGTATACCTGACCAAGATTAGAGCTCTGATCTCCTCGTCATCAGAAGGTCAGCTAGACACTAGAATGACGCCTTAGACCATTCGGTCACTGAAGCAGGTCTCAAGGCCAGTTTCATAGTCAGATTTAGTACGCCTAAAGTGCGGTGCTATACTAAATACAAGACGAGACTTACTTATACCAGAATTAAATTCATATGCGAGACTGGCCCATTAAATTCTGGTCTAGGTAGGTGTCTTGTATTTATTATAGCGCCGCATTTGAAGCGTACTAAGCCTGACTATGAAAAATCCCTCAGTCTCTATTAAAATATGATTCATATTCTGATATAATCCCTAAATATTGATAAACTTGTGTAGTAGCACTTTTTGATACCGTGTTGCTATATTTAATATGATTATTTGAAGTTAATTCTACAAACTAAAGCTACACTTAAAACATTTAAAAAAAACGAAGTTAATCGTGTTTTAGCTGTGGGAATTTGTCAAATTGTTTTCATCGTTAAAAAAACCCCAACACGTTTTGACCCATTAATCTGTTTTCTAAATAGCTGTAAATGTTCAAATGGTTAACCATTAACTAGTAATAGGTTTGTTGTTTACATCCCACTGTTTATCTATCAACTCGCCACAGGTTTGTTGTTTACATCCCACTGTTTATCTATCAGCTAACCACATACCATTGCCAGTCAGATCCTTATCGACTCGTCACGAGCCTCCCGTTCCTCACGGTCATGGCATCCTTGAACGTTGTGTCATCGCTAAGATCTACCGCGGTTATTGTGGAACGACTTAAACTTAACTAACATAGCATCCAATACGGACGGATCTATTTAAGTTTTCAGTCAATGTCTCCGACAATTATGTTGACGAGGATTGGGAATTTTCCACATAAAATATTAGCCAGTAACAAAAATGAACGTCCCTGTACGAGGTGTTAAAATAAATTTATACTTATTTATAAATAAATATATAATGTTCTTAATAGTATTACTGCAATACCTCTATTTCCCTAAAAAAAAATGGAGTGTGGCAAGTTGATGGTATTTTTTAATATAATCGATTGTGACGGGCTTATCGGTGTTGCGAGTCGATAATCGTGTCGAGTCAATGATTGCTGTTTAAAATCTATTATAAACGGCCCTTTTCGGTGGAAGAATGGTCTAAGACGTCACTCTCGTAATAGACTGGAGTGTCGATAACAGGGAGCTCGAGGTTTAAATCCTGGTCCTGTGTACTAAGGGCGATTATTTCTAAATGGTTTTACACACTCCCTCTACTTCCTATAGATTTATTATCCCTGACACATGAGCGTAATTAATACACAAGCGTGTAGCCCGAACCAGTAGTAAAACACAGTGCTATAAAATCGAAAAATATAAAAAATTAAACACAAGCTATATGTAGTTTTTACCCTAGAATTTTAGTGGATAGAAATGACATAATGTGTACACTGATCAATATTTGGTTGGGGACTATGGGCCAGTTTCATAGTCAAATTTAGTACGCCTCAAGTGCGGCGCTATACTAAATACAAGACGTCACCTACCTAAAATTGAATGGAATGGGCCAGTTTAATATGTGAAACTGGCCCATTCCATTCAATTTCAGGTAGGTGACGTCTTGTATTTAGTATAGCGCCGCACTTGAGGCGTACTAAATCTGAATATGAAACTGGCCCTATGCATACATGTACATGTACTGTATCCTATATTCCTGCACCACTATACCCAATATTACCGCTGAGGGAACTGCAGCCCAGTTAACTGTCGCCAAATTTCCTCACTCTCAGTTATGGCTGAAGGTGGTGTGCTGCTTTAAAAAGAAACTCCTGGCAACCTCGAATAGCCAGCATTGCCAAACTTTTATAATATTTGAGAAGAGATTTACCATACTAAACCAAGAGAATGACAAAGGTTTTTCTTCCCAATGGTGACCATGCAGTTCCCTCAGCGATGATATACAGTTTATAATATGTTCGAAACTGAATGTTATCATTGGGTTCATAAACTATGAGTTGGGCAGACACGCATAGACATGGAAGTTACATTGATACTTTTAAATATAATCTAGATAAAACGCTTAAAATGGAGGCAAAGAGGATCTTTTTAGCGATAAACAAGTTACAAATAATGATATTTACTAAGCTCTTCAGATTCCAAATGCAAGAGACATCTCTTTCAATCTTCTTCTCGGTTGTTCACGTGTTGACTCTTTACCTCTTTGACAGATAACGATTTGTATTGTGGCCAAACATCACGTGACAGGTCATTATATCTACAGAGAAACGAGAGTTAAAAATAGAAGTTTTCGAGAGGGGTGGTTTGAATTAAATGGGGCATTTTTTCGTTTGCTCGTTTCATACGTTCTGAGAAACATTTCAGGGAATGTTTGAGGAAGCGGGAATACGTATTACACCACGTCTTCGTACTGACTATTCTTATCTATAATTAATAGTAAACAACACACCAGTCCATCTATAAATGTGAATACTCTCTGCGGGTCATCATTAACGGTCATACATCACAGAAAGTGCTTGCCATTATTACATGTGCAGTGCCGCGCGCCTAGCTCTTATGCAACTTGTTGTACACTCATGTTTGACAGCTTTGCTTTCCCGGCGCTGCACGAACGAAACTGTGAACACAATCTAAAGGTACTAGCACAGTTTTCCGAATTTAGCTGTATCGGGATTTTTTTAAATATTTTTGGTTCAAACAAGCTATATGTGCAGTTTGGAGTATTGAGTTTCCAAACACTCTGTGTATATTTTGCACCGCATCTTAATACTTGTTCAGATTATACGCGTATTACACTGACGAGTTAAGAATGAAGAAGGTTGATTTTAGAGGAGGTGTACCAGCATTTGCGTAGAGGGGAGGGTGAAAACCCGTTATATAAAACCCAATTTAGTAAATTCGTCCGGGATTTGAACTCCAAACTTTCCATTATCGGTAACCTAGTCTAGCACGTGAGTGATGCTTTAGACCATGCGGCCACCGAAGCAAGTGGCTACCCTTATAGGTACATTAATATATCATTGGGGGTCAGCAGGCTTAAAAGACAACGCTGAGAAGACTAAATACATGATAACAGAGAAATCAGATTTTGAGGGCGACAATTTTAGAGATTACTACTAACAACATATCATTTGACAGGGCTAATGAGTTAAACATTTAGGAATTTTTTTTAACTAGTGATAATGTATTAGAGTGGAAATTAAGAAAATAATACGGTTGGGAAAAGCATACCCATTAAGCTGTTAACATATCACCTTTTGTCAAGAAAGGTAAAACTTAGAATTAACAAAACAACATTTTAAACTGATTGCCAAACCCCTCCTTCACCTCTGGCAAGATGTGTATTAATCACAACTTGTGATGGTGTGGAATGCCAGGCCTCCACCGTAGTTCGGATCCCACGTTAAACTGTAGGACCTTCATTTAATCTCACAATCGCCCTACCATTACACATTAGCGTAAGTGCGTATAACCCGAACGGGTAGTAAGACGCGGTGCTAATAGTAATAGTAACAGTCTGAACGGTTGTTCTTGCGTTTGAAACATGGTCTCCTTCTTACATTACGAGAATAAATTTAGGCTGTTCGAAAGCAAAGTAACAGGGAATATATTAAGATATAAAAAGTGATGAAGATAATGGTGAGTGGAGTAAGCTACTTAAAGAAGTTACAAACCCTGTGATCATCATCATACATTGTTAGGGTAATCAAATTTCACAGATTATGTTGGGCAGGACATGCAGTGCGAATGAGATTAAATTAGAGCAGAGTTCAAGGTATTGGTAGGAAAACTTAGTGAAAATAAACTAGTGAGAAGTCCTATCGGCTGGAAGGATAACATTAGGATTAATATAAAAGATATAGCTCAATCCAGTCCATCTCATTACACCCTATTTCAAGATAGGGATAAGATGTAATGAGGTGTTCTGGATAGAACTAGCTCAAGATAGGGATAGTGTAATGAGGTGGATTGGATAGAATTAGATCAAGATAGGGATAGGGTGTAATGAGTTGGACTGGTTAGAACTAACTCAAGAGAGAGAAAAGGTGTAATAAGGTGGACTGGATAGAACTAGTTCAAGATAGGGATAGGGTGTAATGAGGTGGACTGGTTGGAACTATATATTTCAGATACAAATGGCAGCACCAGTTCCAACCTGGAGTAACCGGTGGTTGTGTCAACCTTCTTAAATCACCCATAAAACACCATCACACCTTAAAATCTCCACTTACCAAATTCATAAGGAAAACAAATATCCTGCCCTATCAGAAACTAAATGCTATAATTCAATTCCTACAAAAGTCACTACCCACAGGCTAACAACAAAGATAAGTTTTTATTTATTACAGCCTCAATTCATATGATTTATTTCATAGAAAAATAAAGTTCATATCACGAGGATAAGGGTTGAGAATTAAACTTTTCCCCTCAAACACAGAAGCGTAGCTAGGGTTGATGGCGTACACAGTAAATAAAAAACAGTGCCCTTTGAAAACGGCTCTTTTAAAATTTAGCTGATTAAAAAAATCAAACTGGCCACTCCATATAGTTCCAGTTAAAAAAATAAATAAAAAATATAATTTTATTTCTAAAAAAATAAACTCATATCGTTATTAATATTGCTAATCAAGTTGGCACACAAGGCACGCGCCCCACTTGCCCCACTTTAGGTATGCCACTGTTTGAACAAAATCAGCCTAATTATTCCCTAACCGGCTTCAATGCAAGAGTCGGGAAATAGCCGGAAGGCGATGGCTGTGTTTCTGAAATCTCCGAATAACTGACGAGCTCACAAACTGAGCACTGGATAGTTCAGTGAGAGAGTATTGCTAAGCCAAGTAAAGGTCCTGGGTTTGTTCCCATGTCCAAGCGCCGTTCTTAAACTATATACAATGGCTATTACAAAGTAAATTTCCAATTGGCTGGTAGTAGTCGAAAATAGAGAAAAAAAATCTTACTGTACACAAAACTTTCATACATAGGTGCATTAATTTTCCGTATACTCCCAAATTAAAGTAATTGTTCCGTGGCACAAGCTTTTGCAATCCCTCGTCAAGGAACGGCGCCTCTAATGCACCCAAACAGTTGTTGATTCCATCCATGGGTTTCTCATTGGTTTCGAAGCTTTGAGGAACCAGCTATACATATTTATGAAGAGTTGGTATTCGTTGGGCGCCAAGTCCAGGCTGTAAGGGAGGAGGGGAAGATGAGGTCGAAAATCTCCCAGTTGAACCGCTTTAGTAAAGCCTTTGTGCAATCTGCAGTGTAGGGCCTCGCGTTGTCTTGCAGGACAGCGATGACCTTGCTGAACATTCTGCGCCTTTTGTTTCGGACCGACCTCCGAAACTTCTTCAGCGTTTCACAAAAAGCCTCTGACGTTATAAAATCCTAATTATTTTTCTTAGCACTGCTTACTTACTACCCGTTTTGGTTATACGCCTAAGTACTGATAACGCTAGTGGTTTTAGGGATTAGGAAGGTTATATTTATAGGAAATGTACCTACATTTACGTGGATAATAGAATTTTTTTTTGGAATAACCACTCTCAGTACACCCGACAGAGATTTGAACCTCAATCTCCCTGTCATCGGCAGTCCAGTCTACTACGAGAGAAGTGCTTTAGACCACGTGGCCACCGAAGCGGTTATCTTAGTCGGTCCTTTGTAGGATTATGCTACGTGACTTAATATCAAAACTGGGGTTCAGCAATAAGAGTGAAACACATATCTCTATATCGATAAAACCTTTCTATGGACCTACAAAGGTTGAGTGCTTATTTCGATCAGTAACACGATCCCAGAGTATTGGAAACTCTGATGGCATGATGATATTTTCACGGGCCTTAACACAAACATTATAGCGGATTACATTACCTTATAATTCATTAGCTAGATACAGTAGTGTGTTTAGTTTTATAATCCACAAAGTTAGGTTAAGCTTTCAAAATAAACGTTGCCCCTAAAGGTGTGAGTCTATGGGACGCGAGAAAAAGTCGGTGTTGCAGCAGTTTTAATTTTTTTTTTCAAAATAAATCTAATACTACTTTAATAGAAACATAAGAGTTTAATTTCCTTCAAATGGTGATCTCAACAGTTTATTTGAATACGTGTTGAGGGTGTCCTGTAATTTAATGATAAACATTTTAAATGAAGAGAAAAAGTTTCTCATCTAATGCTGCTATGCTCATGACACATATTCAACAACTGTTAACATCGCCATGGGAAGAAAATTAAAATATTATGTTTTTACTGGAGAAATATTTTATTTATTTTGGACAAAAAATGTTTCTATACAAAAATGGAAAAAAAAAGTTCTTCTTGATTCCCCTGCACTCCCACCTTAAGTAAATACTGACAAAGTACTATTCATTGGCGTACAGAGAACATATGGGGAGGGAGGGGATTTGATCATTTTACTCCCTAAAGATCGTAAATAATTACAATAAAAACATAAAATATACAAAGCATAACTAAAATTAAATTTGCTGTAGATTGGTTCGATGTAAAGATTACATTTTAAAAGCAGAACCCACCTCTGTGGTGTAGTTGGCTAACGCGCTAGTCGTGTTTAGCTCGACTGCCAAGGNCAAATGTGGGTTCACCTCCTCTAAATTCAACCTTCCCAATTCCTAATCCATTAGCGTAATTAGTACTTAAGCGTATAATCTGAACGGGTAGTAAGACGTGGTGCTAAATAATAAATAATAATAAAAAGCAGACTGAAATTTTAGTATTAATATATTACAACGTTAAACATTGAAAGTACCCCATTACGTTTCCAATTTGGGGGGGAAAAACTCTCTGAAAAAGTAGCCAAAGTAAATTTCTGTGTGAGACACTAATAATATTTGTATTTAAGGTACAATATTTATATAAACTCATTTACAAATGTTTAACTCACCATAATGCAGAGATACATGCTATTATTGATCAAATAGTGAATAAATCCATTAAACGTGAGTAGAAATGGATAAACATTAAACTATAAAGCCGTGCCAGTGGCTACGTGGAATGGATTTCAAGCGCATCTACAGTCCAATTTTCATAAGAGGAGTTTATCTGACAGAGATAAAATCTACTAGATTTACTTTCATGTATACAAAGGCCTGATTATGTAATATTTAGCTGTCAATTTAGATAGATATTATCAATATATAAATTAACTAAATGGTTTCCCACTCTCCTTCCAACAAATGGTAATTGAATACCTTTAATATGCTTTTTTCCTCTTCCCTATTTCAGTAGAGTAATTATCATATATGCTTATAGCCTGAACAGGTAGTGAGGCGAGGTAATAAAAAATAAATAAAAGGTCGCGTGGACAAACGCGTCAATCTCGTGTTAGACTGTATTTCCACTGTCGGGAAGATCAGGGTTCTAATCGCATTCGGGTTGTAAGTATATGTTATAATTACATGTTATGGACGATGAAGGTTGAATTTAGAAGAAGTGTAACCTCATTTTCGTTGAGGGATATTGGAAAACTATTTCAGAAAAATCACCCTTAGAATAGCCTACAGATATATTCGTTCCCCGCTCTTCCCGTCAGTCATCTGCAGTACAGTCTATTGTGAGGATGACACCTTAAATCATTTGAACATCGGTGTATTATTGTAATGAATGTGTGCGAGTAACACAAAAGGGTACTAAGATACAGTGAAAAAAATGTTTGCAGAATAAGTTGGTTAACCCGCTCCGGTGTCCACGTGGTCTAACGCGCTACTCTAGCAGTTGACTAGACTGCCAATGACGGAGAGATCAAGGTTCGAATCTTGGTTGGGTGTACTGAGGGTGGTTTTTCCGAAATTATTTTCCACTCCCCCTCTAAGCAAATACCGGTACACTTCCTCTAAATATGATCTTCCTAATCCCTAAAACTATTAGTGTAATTAGTACACAAGCGTATAACCCGAACGGGTAGTAAGACGCGGTGCCAAGTAAAAAAAAAGTTGATGCTTTAACAAGATTCACAAACACGTTTTATGTAAGCTGAATCTCACATCTATCGAGTGTTTTCATCAACCTATCTCTCGCTCAAGACACCCTTATCTATAGACGGAGATAATCGATTCCTATAGAATGTTGAACCGTCTTCGCTGAAACCTCCCAAAACTTGAAGTTACTGACTCAGCAGCTTTCAACGAGCCACGCCATTAGCTGTTCTCAATATTAACAAGACTATCGATTCTCTAGCGGCGAAGATTTACAGTAGCATTCATTAACATAAAGGGGAAAAAAATAATGTAAATTTCGCGTGTTTCTTTCTTATGCCTATTTGAAAAGATTTATTACATTTTTATTTTTTTAAAACAAACAAAATTTTAAGATATTAATATTGTAATCTTTTTACAACGGAGCAGCAGATTTGTCTGCACTTCAACCTTAATGGTTTAGTTGCAGTGCAGTGTCGTGTCGTGGAGGGTGGTTCTAAAAAAACTATAAATTTACATGTGAGGCATATTTGGTTCAGGGATTATGTATGATTGCTCAAATGGGGAACAGAGTGGTATAGAACATATATGTTCAGTTTAAACAAACTTTGACTACCATAGCAACATTTAATGACACGGATATCAGGGATGGACATAATTGGCGTGTGAAGCACAGTAGGTTTTATTTAAGGTTTTTAACGTGCACTTTCTGAAAAATGGTAGGATACTATCGATAGTTTCAGATAGTTTTACAGAAACTATTGAAAAAACTACAGGTAAAACAAAACGAAATTAATTAGGCTAAAGTATAAACGTTTATTTAGGTGAAAAATAATAATCAAACAACGATTTGTTTTGATGTTGGAACTACATATAAACATTTTTGGGTTTCAGTCGATTTTTTTTGGGTGTGAAATAACTGTTCCTGCCACTGTTAAGCACTCGTTCAGATGACATACTGAGGCTTCTAATATCCAGCAGAACTTCTGTACGAAAACAACCCGGATTCCTCATGGCTATAGCCAACATAACGGCAAGAAAAAAACTCTAGTCCACAGATACCAGATTCATTTAAAAATTCATCGCGTTTCAGTCGCAGGCAAAAACTTTGTAAAGCTAGTAACACAAGGTCTAAGAGGACCAATTCTAAACGATGATAGTGATTTCAAACAATCGATAGTCACGGATAGTGTACCATTAGATACTATCGATAGTCCTATCGATAGTTTCCGATCACTCTTTATGAACCGACTGATTATATCAACAAATGACTTATAAACCAACTTATCTCTAAAACAGGCACATACCCAGACTCCAGCCGTTAATTCATCACTGTGAAAGGGTAAACCCAAATTTCGACAATGATACATTTTTCAGCTATGCCGGGAATCGACCCCGGTAGCTCAGCAGAATGATAAGATACCAACTTTGTTAAGGTGACTGACTTGAACGAATATAAAATGGGTCTTGAACGAGATTAATAAACTAGATATAGTCCAAATTTTCTTACAATTAGGATAAATACCTTTTGAAAAAAACTATCAGCATCCTACTATATTCTGGTAGGAAAAAAGATCGTTGTTAAGTTTTTCCGTTAGAAAATGTGGATCTAGCTGAGCGGAATAACATTTTGTAGTTTACAACAAGGGTTTGAAATTTGGGCCTTCTCCAAAACACACATTTAAAACAAGTAAAATTACCAGTATTGTTATACAATATTTTGTTCTTCTACATTATATCTGCTCATTAGTTTATTCTGAACAAGCCCATTTTTACTATCTTATTTTGGGTTGACACTTACCTTAGCGCATGCGCCCTCAACTGTTTGCTGTACTTGAGGTCCTCTAGTTCGATTCCACTGAAGGGCATAAACACTTGTTGAACATCCGGGTGGGTCTCGAACAAACTAAAACAAACAATACATATTATGGTTATTACATTATTAATCTTCTATTTAGGCTACATTATATTTTAGTCTAGAGTCGTAATAAGGAAATGTGTCATTTTGATTGAAAAACTTTTTTCAACCATATTTTATCTTTTACTTGTCCGGCTACCAAAATCAATGCTCACATTTTACTTCAGTAAATCTTTTTCAAACTTCAAATGTCACTTAGGTAAAATATATTTACATTCTCAAAATAAAAAATAAGATATCATGAACGAGTATACAAAATGCATATGTGAATTAAAATATAAACATATTACTGATGATAACTGATGAATCTTCAGGATTTGTTTGAATAGTATAATTTATTATATTAAACTAAATTTAGGTTAACTTGTAGCAAACCAAAAATGCCATTCCTTTTAAACTATTTTAGCGTGCTCCTAATAAATATATCGCGTACCTACAAAGGTAATGATGAGCTGCATACCCTGTAGTCATCATAATACATTCTCAATACACAGGTTACGGTGGGCAGGATATGCAGTGTGATTGGAAGATACTAGAACCTTGTTCAGGGTAATGACTGACAAATCCAATGGGAAGAGACCTTTGGAAGACCTAGACGTAGATGAGAGGATATCATTAGGATATAACTGAAAGAGATAAGGTGTAATGAGATTGACTGGATAGGATTAGTTAAGGATAGGGATATGGTCTAATGAGAGAAAATTGAAAGAACTAGATCAAGATAGGGATAGGGTGTAATGAAGTAGACTGGATAAAACTAGTTCAAGATAGGGATAGGCTATAATGAGGTGAACTGGATAGAACTAGCTCAAGATAGGGCTAGGGTGTAATGCAGTGGACTGGATAGAACTAGTTCAAGATAAGGATAGGGTGTAATGCAGTGGACTGGATAGAACTAGTTCAAGATAAGGTTAGGGTGTAATGAGGTGGACTGAATAGGACTAGCTCAAGATGGGCATGGGGTGTAATGAGATAGACTGGATAGAATTAGTTCAAGATAGGGATATGGTATAATGAGGTGAACTGGATAAAACTATTTCAATATATGGATAGGTGGCTTTCTTTTGTAAGTGCGGTAATGAACTTTTGTTAAGTTCCTAATGCCATAGAGTAAGTTTGTCTTTCCAAACCTTCCAGAATCGCTTAGATGATCTATAAAATTGAAACTTTGTACTTATAGTAAGGATATAGACCAAGATACAGAACCTAATAGAACAGGATTTTCGAATTTTTTTATCCAATAAAAATAAAATAAATTTAGTTCTCTCCCCTTTTATCCACTCCTACGTACTGACAGAAATGTATATTTTTTTTTACAAAGAAAGTCCAAACTTCAATGCGCTTATTAATTGAAGATTAGGTTTTGTTAAGTTGTTTAGTATTATAATCGACTGTCGTGGACAGGCCTAAGAGCTATTTGATACATTATAATACAAGCAGCTTTTAAACTCAAATTTTGAAAAATATTTTAAACTGTAAAGAAAATTACTATTAATAAATAAAATAATGTAATCAACCTAATTGCTATCAATACAAAAATCAAAATGTGATTTAATAACCTTTTTGGATTTGTCAAAATTTCACTTTCAGCTTGGTTCTTTAAATTTTATATTTTTTCCAAGCACCACGTCTTACTTAATACCCGTTCGGTTTATTCGCTTATGTACTAATTACTCTAATGGTTTTAGGCTAGTAAGCTTTTATATATAGATGAAGTGTGCTCCCATTTGCGTGGAGGGAGAGTGGAAATCCATTTTAGAAAAACCATTCTCGGTAAACCCGACCGAGATTCGAACCTCTATCAGCAGTCTAGTCCACTGCGAGAGTAGCGCCTTAGACCAAGCGGCCACCGAAGCAAGTAATTTTATAATTACAAACTATAACTCACAGTTTGTAAATTTATAAAATAAATATTATTATACATTAATTGACAAAATAATGTCCTCACGCTACATAAAATACACCTTAAAATAAACAATTATCGAGCGATATTATTTATAAACACTATGTAAAATTTGAAAAAATAAACAAATTAAATTTTTAATTTTTATGATATATTTATAAAACACACTATTGATAGTTTATAGGTGTGCATTCATACATATTACTGGTTCGATATATTTTAATTATTATCAAACAATATTTTTCATAAACTCTTAAGTAAAAATAAAAATCACTTAAACATTTCATAGTTGTTTCTCTTTATGGAATTAAAAAAAGAAAGAAGAAATAATATCTTAACTCTATTTATTTTTCTAGATTATATTATTATTTTAATGAACCAAATGCATTCTTTATGTGGAGGAATTTAATTTAATGTGTACAATATTCTTTAGTGTGCGCTCGAAAGAATTTCAATTATAAGTTAATGTAGCTTTATAAAATGAGACGAAATTCTCTCTGAATATAAATGGTGAGAGCTCAAATATTTACTACACCTCGGTAATTCAAATTATGCCGTGAATACTCTAGAAGGACTTCATTCGGTCTAGAGATGGTTCGTTGGAATTACTTTTGATAAATAATAGAACTAAACAATAATAATTCATTATTAATTTGAGTTGATATCCATCCAGACTTTCGGTACTTAATTACACTAAAAGGATAAGAGTGTATTAGGTTTAATTTAGGGGGAATGTACTTACATTTGCGGGATATGAGTGAGTGGGAAATCTTATAGAAATACACCCTCAGTAAAGCATCCCG
>CABFWB010000010.1:0-15912 GCA_902151455.1 Timema bartmani
CTTTGTAAAACTCTTACATCCCTAAGGATGACCCATCGTGTTCCTACCCTCGGCCCCCTTCCCATCCATCCACCACAATAACTCACCGGAACAACTCTTCCCATCCATCGACCACGATAACTCACCGGAACAACTCTTCCCATCCATCCACCACGATAACTCGCTGGAATCATCTCCTCCCATCCGTCTAACGCGATCACTAGCCGGATCATCTCTTTCTATCCATCCAACGTGATCACTCACTGGAATCATCTCCTCCCATAGGCCTACACCCAACATGATCATTCACCAGACCATCTCTTCCCATCCGTCCCCTCACCCCCTTTTCACACCCCATTATTGAGCTACACCCGGCGGTCGAGAAAATGGGAACGCGAACAGAGGACAGCAGTTCTGCAACATCCCAGATACTTGACCACTCCAGGACCTAGCCGAAAGCGTGAGCGAGCCTCCACCACCCTCTAGCCTCCCTAACTTCTCCCTTACTGAAGAATCTTCCCCCTGGATCTCCTTTACATTTCACCCCCACCAAGAAACAAGGATCACAGCACTCTCCCCTTTCCGTCTATGTCACTCCAAATACCCGAAACTACCTCGACTCTTTTCGCCACCCAGACCTCTTTTACCCCATCCATCCGACCAGGCCACCTATAACCTACAGACCACAGCTACTCCCCCACCTAGCTTACCAGTTCTACCCCGCGTCTATTCCATACATCAGCCAAAATGATCCGTGGGCACAAAATATGCACCACACTCACCTGATCCCAAAGAAGAAGACCCCAGGGTTCATACGGAAACTAAAGGACCTATTCTGACTGACTTCAAGCCAAGACTAAAGTTAGTACCTCCATCTTACTTCACAAATAGCCACTTATCTGGGACAACAATCTTTGACGCCTGAACGTTGGGCTGACTACGCCACTAGTGAAAGTACAGGCGTTCTTAGGACCACCCAGAGACTACGCACCAGCTACTTAACACTTCAGGAAGTGAATACACACCTGATGGTGCCCAAAAATAGCTTCTCAATATGGTTCTCATAAACAGTGAGAAGTGCTCCGTCACTTCATCCACCCCAGGAATGGACCGCAATTTTATAAAGTGTGGCACATGCCAAGAATCCCGTACCTCCATGTTTGCCTCGGGTGGGCAGAAGAAGTGAGAGACTCCACAGCACTGGTATACATACATCTGCACTCCGTGACAAGCCCGGCCACCACCTACATCTTGTGCCTCAACTAACGGTTCCGGAGAGAACGGCAACGATATTAGCTGTAAGAGCTCGCTCGCACCTACCATTAACCTTAACTGAGATGGGCCGATGAAACTCGTGACCTCACCAGCTTCATCCTTCACCGTTCCACCTGCAAAATTAAGTCTTTTCCCAACTCTAGTACAGACACCAATACCCAATCCCCTCTTTCACACCAAACCCCGGCCAACCAAATAATTGGTTACTCAATCTTGCCACACGAATTTCACGGACGAGGTCATGAAGATCCTAGCAGCCTCGTCCACGACTGCACCACCCTGTTGGAGGTAACTCACACCCTTCAAGGCTATATTCCTGGCTATAATCAGTCACAAATTTAAATTGTAAGCCACCTACTGATGGGATTAATTTGGCGAATTCATCAGCGCCTGGGAACAATTTCAGGCTCAACCCACTTCATGATTCACGAACCCAGGGTATTTGGTCGTCTTCCAAATTAAACTCTATGGGAAGGCCCAGATTACTAACAAATCCGTGGAGAAATCCATCCGTTAGCAGGTGCAACTTTACTAGAAACTCCTACCAGCCTCGTAACCTTATGAGGTGTTCCCACAGCACATCGATCTAATCAAACCGGGGATCCTATTCTTCCTGCGTGAGCCACCAACAATTAACATTGAAAAAAGTTTAGATGGACCACAACAATTGAGATGAATCACCTCAAACCACAGCACCTCCGTCTCCACCCAAGGAAAATTAAAACCCTCCTGATCAGGGATTCTCCATGCCTAGATGCCACCACTGAGACCATAAATAAATAAACCAGGGAAACTTCAAAGAGGCGGACCGTGCCCAACCCCCAAGGGGTTAGAGCCAGAGACTCTGACTAGTGTTGCCATGATAAATAACCACTCCACCATGTAGCTACTTAGAGTCCTATCTGAAATACTATCTTTGGACCACTCCTAGCTCTCATCGATACTACTTTTTCTGCCAACTTCCTTCAAGCCGACTACCTACCAGTTCGGGACTATACACCCCTGACTCCCCTTTCTTCTCCAGTATATCTAGCAAAGGAAGGCTTTGCCTTTCCCATTGACGGGGAAGTAGAACCCACATTCCCCCTACAGTCGTCACAAATCTCCATGTGTCTGGTTGCCCGTGATCTCAGGGAACCATCAATCCTAGAACAACCATGGATTACATATCACAAATCCGTTATTGATTTAGAAATTTAGAATCTACATTTCGGGAATAACGACCGACTCACACTTTGTTGAACCGCAAGGGCCAACCAAGAGAAACTCACCATAACCTTAGCGGAGGCTCAGAATTACGTTACCGCCCCATACGTGGACAAGCTACTAGACGTCCTCAACACCCACCCAACTGTCTTCACAGCAAAAGGATCCCTCAGGAGAGCCCCCAGTGCAGCCCACAGCATCAGCCTGAGAACCAACGATCGAATCTTTGTCAAGCCGTGCCGTCATTCCGTCATCAAGTGTGCAATAACAAAAGATCAAGTGCAGGAGATGAAAGCACAAGGCATCGTGGAACACAGCTTGTTGGGTAATAGCTAGACAATTGTCACTGTCGGAAAAAAAATTATAAAACTCCAAGCTTCTGAATTGACTACGGGAATATCAACGAAGCCACTATTGACGCACCACCACCCTCGGTAAAACGCCATGGAACACCTTATGGAAGATTGGTGACGTCCATATATTCTCAACCTTATATATGAAATCAAGATACTGGCAGGTACTGCTACATCAAGACTCCATTTTTGTATTTCTTTTACTACACCTGAATAAGAAGCGCCACAACTCTCTGTAATGCCATTTGGACTTAAAATAACGCGCCCAGCACCTTCCAAAGACTCATGAGTCAAGAGGTCCTACATGGATACACAGGGAAGTTCTGGTTTGTCTACTTTGATGACGTCATAATCTATTCAAGTACATGGGAGGAGCAACTGATTCATATATACAAGGTCCTAGAACGCGTAAACCTAAACCGACTCACCTATACCTTATGCAAATATCACTTTGGAAAAACTACCCTAGAATATATAGGACATCTGGTTACTGCTGAAGGAAACCCACCAGAGCTACAAACAATTACGGCCACTACCAATTCTCCCACACCTAAGAATCACTGACAATTACGGCAGCTCCTTAGTCTATGTATTTGGATAAGAGAACATTCTGACCAAGATGGTGGCCGAACTTACTCACCCCTGACTAGCCTGTTGAAAACAAGCATCCGTTGGAAATGGTCCCTGGAAATGTAAGAGGCCTTTCACCGACTCAAAGCTGAGTTCTACCAAATCTAAACTCTCAAGAAACCTAGAGCCAATCAACCGTTCATACTGCAGACTGACGCCAGTGGAACTGGACTTGGGGCGGTCTTATACTAAGACACTGCCAAGGGAAGGCCACATACTACTAGCCACGCCAGGGCAAAGCTCATTCCCGCTAATTAACGCTACCATAGCAACGAGAAAGGGTGCCTTGCCATGGTATGGGTCATCAAAATATATTGGCATTATCTTGAAGATAAGCCCTTTAATCTTCGCACCAATAACCGAGCTCTGAATGGATCAACTCATGCGGGATCAAAGAATCAAACTTACTTGTCCCAGAATGCTTTGTATATGTTATAAAGTCCTACCTACACATCCACCATGCCAATAGCCCCCTCTGCGGTCAGATCGAAACATGTGAAGTTGTGCTCGTTAATAATCTCACTCTCCTTGACTAGCCATCCTTGTATTAAGTTGGCAGCTTCTAAATTACAAATGGTCATACTAACATCGATGTTAGTTGGTGCCCCTGCTCTTCCAGCATATGTGGCTGGGTTGTTAGGTTAATTCGTCCCTTCAAGCCACCTATTGATAGGGACATTCAAACAACAGGTATTTCCCAGATGAGGATATCCAAAGGTCAGAGAGTGGAAGACCGTTTATCTGTCGTCTTTGGGCAAACGCATGCCAAAGATGGGACGCAAACCCCTGGACCACACCGTTTTATCACCCCTAGGCCAACCCAACAAAGAGGAGAAATCAAAAGCTGAAGAAAGGAACCAAGCTACGCATTTCCGAGAATCACTGAGAATGGTACTTACACCTCCCTCATATCTTGTTTACTCTACGCTGTCAAAGGATTGAGGCGACAGGTATTACGCCAAGTCAATTCTTATGTATTACCCTAAGCCGACCTGGAAATGAGAGGTTCTCGGACACACATCACTAAGAACACCTGTAGATCATAACACTCTAGAATCGAGATGATCCTATATACATATATAATGCCTGGCAGAGACAGGAAAAGTAAGAAGCCACCAGAAACATTATAAACAACGGCACACTCAGGAGACTAGAAGGGATAAACCATACATGGTGGAAGAAAGGATGGGGGCAGTATATTGGATAGCCCACCTGGACGGTTAATGAAGAAAGTATACCGCGGAAAGTTACGACCCGTCCCCAAAATGAGACCACCCTTGAAGGCCTACTGGAGGTCCCACCTCTCGAACCACCAGCTCCGGATACGGACGCCTGACCAGAACATCCTCGCAGAGTATTTCAGCCCCGACTCAGGCTGAGTCCCAGTGTTTGGCGTCCATAGTAAGAACGGGGGCCAATTGTAGTGAAGTGTGGTGCAATATTGCCCAACATGAGTATACATAAAATTAATAATTAATCAATTTGTAACTAGTCCCACCCATTGCTTATTAAAAACCACACTATAAACTATCTATACTTATCAATACCACCAATGGTTCCTTATCCCCCTGTTGACAAACAGATAATTTCGTGTAAATAAAGGTTGACCTCAGAACTTAGCCTCCCAGATAAGACAATTATAGGTTGGACAATAGAAACCACAACAATGTGTCATGTATGTATCGTGTGTTTAATGTGTCTAGATTACCTTTGTACTTTGTCATTAAGTAGTTAAGATATGTAAATACTATTGTACCAATTAAGAAGTGGAATAAACAGCTCTTTAATAAGTATGGGGAGGATTGCTACCCTGCCCCTGTTCCATCCCTAACTCTCTTTGTAAAGCTCTTGCATCCCCAAGGATGACCGTCACGCTCTATCCCCACTTCACTGTTCACTCCCATTAGGGTCTAAAGATTGCTAACTAAGCGACCTCTTCTTCGGGCACGTTCCAACAACGGCCAACGGCACCTGATGAGAATACCTACCTCTTTTGTGTCAATTCAACCACGAAGACCCGACCAAGGGCGTATAGTTAGAGTGGATGGTCACCCCGTTCACCATCCTTTGCTAGAGATGAAAATTTTCCGGGAAATTTTGAATCCGAAAACTTTTTGAAGTGGCGGCTGGCGGTGGAGGGTTTAAATATCGTAGAGGTGGCACTTAGAACCTATTATACTTCAGAATATAGTGTATTAAGAGACGAGTGGTACATAAGAGGGGGAGAGGGTATGGGGGAGGGTGAAGGGTTGATAGTAAGCATGGAGGATAGGGGGGAGACAAATGTCGGGCCAACCTTAAAATTATTTTAGCTAACTTATTGATGAGAATAAAATTGAAGTATGATTTATAAACATAACGGTTCTACAAAGGCTCGCGTTCATTTTTGTATCCACTACTTTTCTTATCACCACGTCTTACTACCCGTTCGGGTTATACGCCTATGTACTAATTACGCTAGCGTGTTATGGATGAGGAATATTAAATTTAGAGGAATTGCATCCGCATTTGTGTGGAGTGAGAGTGGAAAACTGTTAAGGAAAAACCGCTCTTATTGCAGCCGACCGGAATAGAACCTTGAATCTCCCTGTCATCAACAGTCTAGTGACTAATCTATTGCGAGAGAGTAGCGCGTTGGACCGTGCGGCCACCGAAGCAGGTGTTTTTTACTACTACTACTACTACTACTACTACTACTACTACTACTAATTACTACTACTACTACTACTACTATCACTAATTATTATTATTACTTTTATAAATATAATCCATTTAATTAGTTGAAATTATTTTACAGAAATAATAATTAAAAATTTTCTGTTTTGGAAAATTTTCCGGAAAAAATATAGGGAAAATTTTTCTAAAACTGAAAATAAACCGTTTCGCATCTCTATCCGTTGCATTGCTCCGCGCTGTACAACAATCCCTAAACATCAATGAACTACCCTCTCTCCAGAACACCTTTTTCCATACGTCAATCATCCAACAGACCATCTCTCCCCATCCGTCCACTACAATCACTCGTCGGACCACCTATCCTCATGTCCATCGCGCTCACTTTCTGGACCATCTCTTCACATCCGTACTGACGCCCCCTTTTCACACCCTGTTAATGGGCTACACCCGGTTGTCGGGAAAATGGGAAGCCGAACGCGAACAGGAGAAAGCAGTTCTACAACTCCTAGGATACTTGACCACTCCGGGGCCTATCTGAATGTGTGAGCGATCCACCACCACCCTCGAACCTCCTTAACATCTTCCCCACTGAGGAACCTTCCTTCCCCCCACCCTCTTCCTAAATCTCCTTTCCATTTCACTCCCACCAAACAAGGACGACAGCTCTTTCCCCCCTCCCTCAATCCTCCCTGGCTACCCGTAACTACCTCGGGTCCTTTCGCCACCCGGACTCCCTGTACCTAGAGATGAAAACTATCCGGGAAATTTTGAATCGGGAAATTGTCTGCAGTGGCGGCTTGAGGTGGAGGGGTTAAATAATTGTAGAGGTGACACTTTGAGCCTATTATACTTCAAAATATAGTGTGCTAAGAGACACAAGTGTATTAATAAGAAGGGGGAGGGGTGGATAGGAAGCGCGGAGGATAGGGGGTGAGGGGGTTAGACAAATGTCCAGCCAACCTTAAAATTATTTTAATTAACTTATGAATGACAAATATTGATGTATGATTTATGAAGATAAAGGGTCTACAATGGCTCACATTCATTTGTTTCTTTACTACATTTTATAAAGCACCGTGCCTTACCACCCGTTCGGCTTATACGCTTATGTACTAATTAAGCTAATGTGTTAGGGATTAGGAAGGTTGAATTTAGAGTAATTGCATCCGCATTTGCGTGGAGGGAGAGTGGGGAAACCGTTTAGGAAAAACCTGCTTTATTGCACCCGACGGAGATCGAAATCCGATTTCCCTGTCATCGGCAGTCTAGTCTATTGCGAGAGAAGTGTGTTAGACCATGCAGCCATCGAAACAGGTGTTTCTTTACTAATACTACTACTATCACCACCACTAATTATTATTACTGTTATTATTATTATTATTATTATTATTATTATTATTATTATTATTATTATTATTATTATTATTATTATATATTATTACTATCCATTTATTCAGTTGAAATTATTTTACAGAAATTATAATTAAAATATAAGGAAAATTTTCCGTCTCACATCTCTCTACCTGTACCCCGTCCATCCAACCAACCCCACCTATAACCTACAACCCATTAGTTACTCATTTCTACTAGAGGAAGAAAAGTGTCTATATGGTTTTACCTAAAGGGTTTCTAACCCTCTCTACACGCAAATTCAGGTAAATTTCCTCTAAATTATACCTGTAATTTAATTAAATGGGATAGAACGAACGAGTAACGAGACGTGGTATGAAAGAAATGTTTAATGTATACATCTGATTCTTAAGATATTATTAAGTACGGTATTTAATTTCTCTATTAAAACCTTAATTTATATTTCACTAACAAATTTATATAGAATGAAGCCTGCTGATTGTTGCGTTCAAATTTAACTAATTTAGTGATAGGGTTAACTAAACCACTATAACTTCTTACTGACCCAGAAAAACGTGGTTCATGCCTAACCAGCTACACTAATAAAAGTTTACTCCCAGTGTTGTTTTCAATCCTCATGTTACCACAGACTAGTAGCCCTGGGGAAATCAAGGCCCATGGGCTGCATGTGGGCTGTAACGTATTTTATGCAGCCCAAAAGCTATGGGTCTAACTGTTTATACACGAAAAAAGTAGTGCTAAAAATACCAGATAAAAAAATATTAATATGAGAGAACATACCAATTCTATAAAACAAACTTATAAACCTTTATAAACAGTTTTTAAATATATATATTACTAAATTAACATCTGACATTAAATAAATTATGAATGATATAAAAAAAAACTGACTTCGTGTTATTGAGTTATGTTTTATTGGAGATCACCTACTTAGTTTTATGCATGGTCTTCCTTTTATTTTATCATCTAAAGGAAAAGTATTATATTGGTTAACGTTTTGAACCCAGAGCTTCTGATGAATCCTTACATTTACAGAAAAATTATATTTTTACTTAGTGGCCTTTTCTTATATTTAAGTTATTTATCAATGCGGCCCTTCAGTCCAAATATTTTCCAAGGTCTGGATTAGATAAATAAGCGAGTCACTGATATCGGAATGTCATTAAAGAGTTTGAATAAACATAAAAACACAATTTATATTTATTTCTGTTCTTGTGATCAGGAATAATTTCTAACTAATTAAATATTTAAAATATGAAGCCTAGGTATATAGTTTGTATTATTAAATTAAGATTGTTTGTTTTAAAATCAGCAGGGAGCCATTATAAAACAAGAAACGGTTTGTTAAATGTGACTGTATATATGTTAACCAAAATACATAAATATGTAGAATAATATACTATACAAACTTCTAATTTAGAATTGCATGATGCAGTATGCTAAGTAGCACTGTAAGACTAATTGCATATCCTTATATTTCACGGCGTTCTTCGTGTATATAGTGTAGTCAATAATTAATCACTATAATATACCTCATTGTATTGTATGCAATAAATTAATCTCTGACGGCGTTTTATTAGTATTTTAAGCAGTATATTAATCTCTAATGACGTAGCTATGCAGCCTGCTATACAGTAATGTAAGATATACTGCGCTTTAATACAGGTTGATTCACTCGGGAATGAACACTTATTTTTTTAATCTACTCATGATTGGGAAGTCACATTTGATTAGTGTAGATGTTAAAACATACCCTGGGCCATGACAAATAAGAATGTCTCGTAAAGATGTTGGAAGTTCCCACCACCAGCGTCCAGACACATATTCACCCGACGCTCAATATTGGCGAATGTGCGATGTAGCGTAGCGACGTTGATGGTAGCAATTTCACGTCTGATGTTGTCTTTCAATTCCTCAATCGACCTTAGCTTGTTGGCATAAACAATGCCTTTTAAAAGTCCCCATAGAAGTAAATCTGGGGGTCTCAGGTCAAGAGACCTAGGTGCCCACAGGTTTTTTGAGATAATCCTCTCTTGGAAAAAACTGCTGATTTCTGCAATACTCCTATTCGGGGTGTGGAAAGTTACACCGTCGTGTTGGAAGTAGCCATCTGCAAGTTCCTGATCATCTAACTGATTCACAAATTCATTAAAGATTTCCAAATATTGGTCACCATTCACCGTGTCTTCAAAAAACACCGCACACCAGAAACCAATTTTCGCTGGATGCAGTGGCTCTTCATGGATGGCGTGAGGATTATCATTGGCCCACACCCGTGTATTTTGCGAGTTTACATATCTGGACAAATGGAACCATGCTTCATCAATAACAATGCTGTGTCCAACAGGGTGGGGTTTTCGGCTAAAAAATGGGAAAACCATTGACAATAAGTCAGTCGCTTTGTCAAATCAGGTGGCTGTAGCCTTGTGCACAGCCGTGATACGGTACGGCTTAATCTTTGCCTGTTTGGCTGCTCTTTGAGAGGTCGAATACAATCATTCAGTCTCTTGGGATAACCTCCGAAGAGATTTTCTTGGGGATACCAATAACCGCTGCTTCACATTCTGTATGGTGTCCTCCATCATCTTGGGCCATCCGCCCGTATGTGGATCCACCAAGTTTCCCGTTCTCTCCAGCTTCTTCGCCACGTTAGAAATGGTGGCTCTGGTGAGTGGTGTACGCCCACCAAATGTATTCAGATACCCCCTCTGACATTGTTTGAAGGAACCCAGTACTGACGCACAATGAACACACGCTCTTTAATTGAGTACACCATCTTTCTTCTGCCGACTCACACTGTCAGATTAGACACGCTTCCCCACTAATATCTAGAGAGATGGTGCGTCATTGTGGCGCCCAGCTGGCCAGCGGGGAGACACGTTTTTCCAAGTAATGCATGTCCACTGTTTCGTCATGAGATAAAGAACCGTCCCGTTCGTGTTTCTTGCTCATATTATATTGTAAATAGCTTATATTATGCAAAATAAGTGTTCAGTTCCGAGTGAATCATTTTGTATATCTCATGGGGAGTAATGTAAGATATACTGCGCTTTAATATATCTCACGGGGTTTTACTAGTTTTTTATGGAGTAAATTACTCTCTAGCACCTTATAACGCAAGTATGAAGTCCGATATACAGTAAGTTAAGACGTACTGATACTTGAGGAGCCTTTTAAATCCTTTATACTTATGATATTAAACGGATAGTTTTACAACCTTTATTGAAACATGTATTATGAGAAATTTGATGTGTTCTTTGCGGATTTGTATACATTACTTCACTCTTAAACGCCTTTTGAGTTTGAACATTGCAGTAAGTCTCTAAGAAATTATATTTTTGCTTGTCCCCAGCTACCCCCAAGACAAATAGGACGACGCCACCACTACCCGAGTCAAAACAACGTAGCGCTTGTTTGGATAGTAAAATAGATGACGTCTTCTTCCTGATTGCTTTGGTGTTGACGACATTGCTTACGTGAGAAATTCGAAGCTTTTATTTTATTATTATTTGAGGCATTTAACGTGCACTTTATGAACTAACTGATAATATAAGCAAACAACTTATAAACTAAAATCTTTACTATCAAATAAATTGAAAAATGACACCTGGGCACGTAAATCAAACCCGGGATCTTTGTCTTAGTACGTCAATGCTCTAACCACTGAGCTATCCAGGAATCATCCCATGACCAGGATCATTCTTCACTCATATTTTAAGGCAGAGTATGTGATGGACGTGTGGAAATCATCATTTATATAAGAGTGATCAATTAAGATCACGAGCTATCAGATAACCCAGTCATCTTCGATTCGGGAGGGCTTTATGCTGAAAATGGTACAATGACAACTGTATGAATGCGCATATCATGATGGATTAAATAGCAAAGCTATTATACTTTTTATATTACGGCTAAAGTCGCATCTAAATATCATATTCTTTAAATTATTCATATTTGGAAGAAGGTACAGGAAAGGTGGATAGAAAACATATAAAAGGGAACGAACATAGTATGGCTTTTAGAATGAAAAGAAAAACACAGTTCACATTTTACATTGCTGCCACTGGACAAAGAGAGGTAATGGCTTCCTCTTGAAGAAAAAATTGATCGTTACCACCTAATCTTCCGACCTAGGTTTCATTCTATCGGAACTCATCAGGATGGCCTGTGAAACGCGCAACGCAACTTCCTAAAAGAGTAAATCAACTACACAAAAGGGAGAAAAATGGAAATGGGTAAAAAATGATAGGACACATAGACAGGAACATGTAAATGGAACAATTAAAATAAAGGACAAATACAGGAAATGGTCATTGGATTCGAATATATAATCTATCTCTTTAAGGAAAACCTCTTTTCGCCCAAACCTTTCACCATTGGGAGCGTGGACTGATGTGTCAGTCTCGAATTATCTCATTTTGCCAGTAAAGGAGAGTACATGGTTTAAATTTTAAATCCTATCCACTTGTACAGAATAAGGTTTTTTTCCCTAAATGTTCTCTTCCTATATTCTACTTTTACATGACCCGCTTCGTTGGCCGCATGGTCTAAGGCGTTACTCTTACAATAGACTAGATTGCCGATTACGGGGAGATCATGGTTCAATCCCGGTTGTGTGTACTAAGGATGGTTTTTACTAAATGGTTTCTCACGCTCTCTCTCCACGCAAATGTTGGTACACTCCCTCTAAATTAAACCTTCCTTGTCCCTAGCCCATTAGTGTAATTAGTGTATATAGGCGTACAACCCGAATGGGTAGTAAGACGCGGCGCTAAAAATTCTTATGCTTAAATTTCTTCTAAATTCTACCTGCTTACGCCGCTAATGTAGATATGGATATAGCATGGACGGGCAGTAAGACAAAATACTCGACTTATGTTAAACCCACCTCTCAAAAGTAAGGTTGGCTCAGTGACCTCGACTGGTTTGCTCAGCTCTGACCCTGAGGATCAATATTTGACAAATTTTGATTAAAAAAACTATCTTTTTTAAAGCAAACATTTTTTTACTACCACGTTTTACGTCCTATCCAGGTTATATGCATATATGATAATCCGGAACCTCTGGCTAATAGACCAAGGCCAACCAGTTTTTAAGTGACTGATGGCCACTAAATAGCACAAATATAGAATATATTTGTCGTTTCAACCATCCTCCATGATGGTTCTGGTTCAGTTTGATATCGGATCTTTGGTGACATGGGGGTTGTACTTCCACAGTAATGAATTAATGGCCGGGGACTGGATGTTGTGCCTGTCCTAGTCTTAAGTTAGATTATAAGGCATATAAAGCTACGAAAGGCCTAGCAAGCCGGTAGTGGAAAATATATGCCGTGAATAAAAAAGTGATCAAGGTCACAGTAATGCATATAAAATTTAGTTTCATATGAATACACAGTGAAAAGACGACCACAGTTTACACTTTACATTTCCGACATTAGAAAAAGAGTTAATAGTGGATTCTTTCTACGGTGACAGCAATGTAAATAGAGATGGATTATTATTATTATCACCGCGTCTTATTACCCGTTTGGTTTATGCGCACTTATGCAAATATGCAATGGTAGAGTGATTGTGAGATGAAATGGAGGACCTACAGTTTAACGTGGGATCCGAACCACGGTGGAGGCCTGGCATTCCTCACATTCACAAGTTGTGATTAATACACGTCTTGTCAGAGGTGAAGGAAGGGTTTGGCAATCAGATAAATCTGTGCCGGGACCGAGGTTTGAACCCCGGACCCTCAGCACAGAAGTCTGACACCTTACACCTAGACCACCAGGTCACCCCAAATAGAGATGAAACATTTTACCTTAGCTTTAACAGGATTTTTTTTATGGAAAAAAGTCTTAACTATTTAAATGGGACGGATGTAATCGAGATAGCTAATGTTTAATTTCTCCTAAGGATGTTAATGCCAGAAACATCAAATGAGTTAAAATCAAGCAATAACGATTTGGATTATTTTTACTATAGTAGCTAATACAAAGCTTGTGGGATGAGTGTGTCACAAACATCAGGTATGTTGTAAACCAGAAAGGTTAATACTTCAATTCTATAATCAAAGTATTAACGATCACATACCCTTCCCCTGGGATTCAATAATCTAGACATTTTATTGAAAATATTTAATCCCAAACTTTTATTTTTGCACCGACCGTGTCATACTACTCATTGAAGTTATACACTAATCCCAAATTGACATTATTTATTTTTATTTACTATATGCTAACAAATGTTGTCCTCCAACGCAATATTCTATAGTTTATTTTATAAGAACGCATTAAGGTCTGCTCCACCCAGCGTGTTTATCTCTTTGGAAGGCTGTGAGCTGCCATTGCACAAAATTATCTTGAAAATTTTAATCTTTTAGTGCAACGTATAAATTATGTTCTTTTCATTGAAAAAGCCATACTAATTTCATTTCCTTTTTATTTTATACAGTCGCGGCTCGTGGATTTAAACATTGAGAGGGCTGCATTGGGGGTTGGGGGACTACCAGGAGATCTGGAATTTTTATAACTCAAGACTTAAAAGTGCCTTTATAAGGTCATCCTGAGTAATCTTTAAGAGCATCTTTGTTTTCAAAAACCGTGTTCATTACCCTGCTATTAAAGTTCTCCTCGTAGTTGAAGGTCGAGGAATACGGCGAGACACATTACCAAGCAATGAAAGGCACTGCGGTGGCCTTGAAAAATGCAGGTATGTCTGAAAGAACACTGGAAAAAAAAGTCTCTGGGGGTTTCATGAGGCTACCTTTTGCATTATTAGGTTTAGCTGATGGGCATAACAGTGTACAAAATGTGTATTTTTGTAGGTTTCTTAATTATTGCCTGTATTCTTCTTTCCCCCCCGCTCTTTACTAAGGTGACAAATTTTTTTACAATGAAAAGGAGGACGAAAAAATTTAAGAAAAAAGTACAACGTAAATAAATGAAACATTTTATTAATTCAAACAAAAATACACTAATTATGCTTACATCCCTTTTAATTATTTAATTAAACGAGTATCTTTCCATTGAATGAATATTTTTTGTCAATATATCATTTTCTAACAATATATTGGAAATTTCGGAGCAAGAAATATCCTTCATATTGAATTTTACGGTAAGTGCTGCAGCTAGAGTATCAACATTCAATCTTGATTTCTCACTTGTCCAAAAATCATTACCAATTGAAAAAACTCTTTCAACTGCTGCATTAGTTCTCTGAATACAGAGATTAACAGATTAGTTTTAAAATATCGAAAAGGAGGATAGATAGGAGGACACTTTTCGAGTAAGGACAGAACCTACAAAAGAAGGACTGTCCTCCCTAAAGGAGGACGATTGGTCACCTTATCTTTACAGAAGCTCCATCATGTGTCCGCGCAATGAGTTTATCGGTATCATCCTTCAAAACAATGCGAAGCTGTTTTAAAATGGATTCAGATAATCCTTTTGCATTCAGAGAATTTGGATTAAAAAATTCTAAAAATCTTTCGTGTTGTAACTAGTCGTCTCTCTTCATCACCTTCTCAGCTTGTTTGTATAGATCCACGGCAGTCAGTGTGTTTAGTAGAGCATCTCGGGGTTAATAAATTAATGATGGGGGGTAGAGGACATCGCCGATCGAATAAGTGGAAATTTGTAAAGTAGAAGTTTAAGTTTTACTATATATAAACATTTTAGACATTTTTCACCAGGTTACTTAATGTAAAGAAGAACCAAAATACACTGAACATGAAATGATTAAATAGTTAATGAAGTGGGCATTTAGCCACATGGTCTCCATTTCCTCCCACCCATCTCTACGCACGCTTTTATCCACACGAAAAGAACTTTTCAATACACGTCCTTTCAACTCGCGTGCTGACCGGGAAGTGCCTTGCGTCTGACGCTCAGCGTTGCCAACACTGTAGTCTCATAAGATTGTACGCGCACCTGAAATGGATTATATTTTGCCCGGCAGGATACTACGTTTGTTTACATAATATATATATTTATATAAAGTATTTAATAAAAACGCAAGGACAATATGGTCAAGGAGCCCAATTATATTAGATTCAAAATTAATCGCACCACACAAAGACTTAGTTTTGACCCTATCGGGACACCACACTATCAATTTGAATAAAGCCCCAGCACCGATGATATAGTTGTATCAAATTTAAAAAAATAGATCTTTAAAAATGGCTTAAAATTAAGTTAAAACTATTTTTATAATTTGTATATGCAGAACTTGATTAGTATCATTTTAATTTTTTCAATATAATAAGAGTTTCACAAGTTCAAAGACATATATTTAAACCTAAGTATATACTTTAAAGTAGCACTGACTCACCTAAAGCTCAAAGATTTTGATGTGCTGATGACGTCTTGCATATATTCAAGAAATCTAAGAATGGTTTTCAGCAAGTTAATATTAAGTTTATTTTAAAAACT